>JAQFXV010000057.1:0-45050 GCA_034694065.1 Camisia spinifer
ATGTGCAGTTAAAAACCTGATATTGTAAAGTAAGGATTTATTTTATGGGCCTGTCTTGCTCTGTACTGTCCAATTATGTACAGACTATTTAAGCAAATTATAGATTTTACTCATTGCAAAAATTTGATAATTTTTGAACTTAAAAAAATAAATTGTAGAAAGTGTGCTCAAATTTTTAGAACTTAATTGATATTTATACTCATTAAATAACTTGCGAATAATCGAAAACTGGGTAAATATTAAGTACGAATACAATGAGAGCTATTCTAATTATATGATTCCACGAATTCGAATTTTCGACTTATTCTAAATTAAACAGTTTTTAAGCTGTTTTCATAAATAGAGAATGTTTATATATTAAGTCTGTAAATTACTTTTGATTTACCAATTGAATAAAATTAAAATCGAATAACTTTTCTGAGAATAATGAAATAAATGGAAAATTTTAATAAACTATCATTTACTTTTGTTTGGGTTTGCATTAAAATCAATCGTAAATTATCTTTTTTAGTCAACGAGTCTCGAGTTTTTAACAATAATTCATATAATAAGTTAACTATTAGTTAACTGTTTTTGGCGAAATCTATTATCGTTCCATTTGAATCAATTTAATGTAAACGTAACTTAAATTATAATAAAAGTTATAACCATTAATTGACTCTTATATGATGTATATATCTATAAATGGTATTATATTCCGACAATTGAATAAGTTGTAGGCAGACATTGAATACCTAATTTATTTAAAGTAATTGAAATACAGGAAACGTGTATTTACGGTAGTATTTGATGAATACCGTAAAGTTTCATTACAGCTTCAATAAAGCGACTCTAACAGGAAATGGAAAGACAAGTTGATGATCTGTCCAATAAATATAATGAGTATTTATTGATGTGATCATGAGTTGTTAACTGAGGCATCAGGTGTGAGGCAAAGAGGATTGCCTTAATTATGTTTGTTTGTCCCGATCAACAAACTATAAATTTAGTGAACAAATTGACTGTCTGTCATATTTATAAGCTCTTGTTTCCAATAAAATTAAATTATACAACATTTAAACATCGTTTTCAATAAAAAGCCTTCACATGTTCAACAATTATTTTTTTCAAATGAATAATTATTAATTTTTGTCCAATCAGTATAACTAAACTAATTATAAATGATTCAAACATTCAAATAAATTAATTAAAAGTGAATATTTTGTTGCTCATAATGTGTGCCCATTGTGAAAGTATAAAGTATAAAGTTGAATTTTTCAAATTAAAAAGTTGTACAATTCATTTTTTCAATTTTAATATCCAAAATTATAACTTTTTAACAGATGATGCAATCATTTATTTGGTTATCAATTCTTATTTCGAAATTGTTTTGCTTAAGCGAAAGCTAATGTGAAAATTTGAATTTTATGAAAATAGAAATTATACCAGTATCTCATTTATACTATAGATAGTATAATGTTTCTAAAAGTAGATACTTTCCCTATTTTAGAGAACCAGTGGTAGCATTATATCAATAGTATTCACCTTAAGTCAAGAACGTCTTGAAATAAGGCGAACATAATTATCAAATATTTTGAACAGATATCGAGGGCTTTATTGACTCAAGTTTTGAAAATATCAATTCAGGTTGGGTTAAGAGATTCTAACCTTTAATCAGCTGAAAAGATTAAATGATCGTGAAATTGAAATTAAGTTTAGAATAAAATTAAGTTTTATGGGATGGAGAGTTACTTAGATTTATTATGAATTACTTGAACAGTGTAAATAAGATGACCTATTCTTTTAGTTTGCATAAGAATTCTGGTCTGAGAATAAAATGAGTTCAACTGAATATAAATAGATAGCGCTCATAAAATGGTATCTTTAATATTGCTGAAAATAATTACTTCTCCTATTGGACAGTTAAGCCACACCTCCTCTGCTAAAAATTGGATAAACAGTATACTAACGTTTATTAACTTAATGCCCTCTGTATTGCTCTATTGCTTCTGTTGCCTCATCTGAACTATTTTGTGCAAAATCAATGATAAAGAATGAGAGCATGGCAGACATCGTTCTCAGGTGTACTCGTAGGAAACAAGCGAACCCACGAAGAAAAAACGGTTTGTCTTTATTCTCTTTCATAAGTTATTTATCATATTTTTTATTACTTTTGTCTTTTGAGCCTTTAATTGTATGAAGAAGTGATTCAGTCATACCTTACCTTTTTCTGATTCCTTATTCGTTAAGTTACTTGAATTCATGAGAATCATTCGGTTTATATATAGCTTTACACGTAAAAAAGCGTTGAATATAGGCTAAAAATAGAATTAACTTATCACTACTTTCAAGTTTTAAAACTCAAGTCATTGTATTCTACTTTTTTCTCTACTTTTAACCTCTTTTAAAACTTATGGGACAACAAAAACTTTCATTCAAAATGAAAGAATGTTTTTACCAATAATAAAAGTCATTAACTTTCAGTTCACAGACCAATCGTTTATTAACATTCATTATTGTTAAAAAATAATGTTTATGATTTTGATCTATCTTTCCATGAGTTTTAATAGTGATAAAAGTACCAAAAACTATAAAAAGTCGATAACTTAAGTTTGAAAAGTTTTGATTTATTAAAAGTTTAGAATACTTTACAGCTTAAATTGAAACTAATTTTTAGTTTAATAGTTAGATATATGCTAAAAGGTTTTGTCAATTTATTGAAGGCTAGGAAAGGCTACTTCAAAGTTTACACATTTGCAAACCAAATATCATATTGACAAAGTCCAGATGACCAGCAAAGGGTCGTTAAGGTTGCACTAAAAATGTACGACAGCCTGTCTTAATCATCCCTTTCTAGCGCACAGGCTCTTGACTTTATATATCTTTACTACTGATAAGTTATGATTCTTAGAAGGTGTGTATTCGTGAGTTTGAGAAAGAGAAGAGATATAGAGAGACACAGAAACGAGTGAGAAGGAGAAAAGTTGAAAATTGTCGAATGTAAGCATGTTTTTGTGCTCTACAAGCGCTTTGACATCCGGTCCAGTGGACCGCCACTAGTATGAGACATGATTGCAATCCCTGGTATTTCTGCCATTGCTAGTATCCTAGGCTGAGATGAGAGCCATCCCTGCGATCCCTGCGATCCCTGCAATCCCTGCGATCCCTGCAATCCCTGCCATCCCTGCCATCCCTGCCATCACCACCTGGTTTATATTTGTTGCTCATGAGCGGCATTCTTCAAACAGCGAACAGTGCTTTCTTTATTCCTTGACTGATGTTTTGCATGTTTCTAATTATCAGTGCCATTAAATTTTTGGTATTATGTTATCATCATTTTTACTACCTATCATGCTATCATCATTAAAAAATGTATATTTTCATACATACTATGCATTCACTCATCTTTAGCGAAATAACAAATTTATTTTGATTTTACTCTCTCTTCCCAACCATATGGCAAAGTAATTGGCTTTGAGTTAAATTGGCTCAAAAATAAACAAAAGATGTCTTATATGAGATCTTAACTTATATTTGTTGAGGTGATGTGTGATGTGATGCGAAAATTTGGAACATTCAGTCTTACGTAATATCATAAGTTAAATACAACAACAAGTCGATTGATTATATGCAGAACTATTCGATGCGACCTCTATTTGCGTTCACTAACTTTCACTTTCCCTTCATATCTTTTTTATGTAACCCATTTTTCTCTTAAATTCGAAACAGTTGAACAACAAAAATAAAGTAACGAATATCACAATTTCATTCTTGCTTTTAAAACAGAATTCAAGTATTCTTCTGGTTGTATTGATAGCCAGGCATTAACTTTCACTCGTATTCTCCTAAAGCGATAGAGCATATTCTTAAAGGTAGATCGCTTTGAGCGATACTGAAAGTGAATTTATTCGAATTGTATACTAGTATCGAACAATGTTTATGATTTATGAATTTATATATCGTTAGTTACATAGAGTAGGTTTAGCTGTTCTTCTGTGATGCAGATGTAGTGCCCGTATTATGACTTATAGTGTATGATATTAGAATGATATGGAGCTAACAACTGAACCTTTCTTTTTAATGCTCTCTTTGATTTTGAATAAGCAGCTGGGGTTGAGTATACATCACTTTTTTAAGATCCCCGCACAGTTGAGAGCACCCTGTGGTTAGAGCGGGACCATTTAGAAACTGGCAATTCCCGAATGACATTTTTAATAAGTTGAACACAGAGAGGATAATATGACATTGAATGAAGGGATCCCTTTTTGAGTGAGCGAGGATTCAATACAATAGGTGTTCAGGCAATCGGCGTTAAGGTGAATCAGGATTGTCGTGTGCCGGTCACCTTTTCAAGCAGTGCGACACGTGCCAGACCAGGTGGGGCTCAAATACTACACTATTGTACACTACTCTATAACAATACAATAGACTTACAACGTGTGAGACTCTGTCTGCACCCGACAGACTTACAAATGCTGGTAACGGTCTTTCCATTAGGAGCTACTCTACTACAAGACCTGTTCAGGCAATTCTGCCTCATATTATAATCAGTATGAGTGAGATTTTATTCTATTGTCAGCTTCACGGCTCACTCGCCCCACTTTCTATTATTCTTGTTATTCAATATAACCATCGTTTCGTTAAACAATCATACCTTTAAGGCTTTATTTAACTTATACTAAACAAGAGAATGAGTTGAAGTAGAAGTTGGCCGTTGTGTCGCTGTCCCTATACTTCAAGTCCAGGTGAGTCTAGTTTGTCAACCTTTGCTCAAACTTCCAATGTTTACATATTCAACATTTGCTCTCAATCATCAGTTTTATTATTTGATTTAATTTAAACTCAAATGTGACATAAGTTCTAATTTATGCGATTTAAGTTATTTCTATTTTTGTTGATATAGTGTTACACCTTTCTAAACATAAATCAAGTTAAAGCTGTAATAAATAGTATCTGATTTGAATGCTCATTAAAAACTTTCCAAACATTCATTGTTAATGAATGTATGGGTCAGTTATTCACCTCAAGTCTGGCACCGAATAGTTTGTTCCGAACTTTAGTAATTTGATTTAGAAGTACTATTATTTCTTACATCCCGAACACCCCCACTCTCCTGAAAGACTCCCATTTGAAACCTTGATCTTTTCGATATTAGTGCGAACATTTGGGACATCCTGTGTATGCCTTTAGCCCTTAACTTTACAGTTCGCTGTATTTATAATGTTAGTGCTCCTAATAATTAATGAGCAACATATGTGTGTTTTGCTCTTTTCTTTATACTTTTTACGTATTACTTACTCTATAGTATGTATTTATTTTGTTTCAGGTTGTCTTCTGATAATATGATTATTATGGCTCTCATTTTTTTCTATAAGGAAATAGCTTTTAAAACGTTAGCAAAACCTTATTATTTCTATTAATCTATATCTAAGTTATACATTATGTGAACAATAACTTATGATGGGATATCGTGATTGTGACTTCCATTCTCATTGAGTGGCATTTGTGTAGCATTTGTGCAACTTTCTCAGTAAGCACTTCCCATTTTCACACTGATCTGTAGGAGGATTGAGGTGTCGGCTCACGAATAATGAACAGGAAATGAAAAGATCTACAAATCCTTTGTGACAGGAAATTGCATGAGCTTTTCAGGTATCAGTCAATACTTGATTATTGCAGACAAGAATGCGTTTTCTCGTCTCATTCTCTCACTCTTTCTCATAGACTCTCATAAACTCTCTAACACTTTGATATACTCTTCTTTTCTGATTCACTCTGACTTATAAACAGAAAAATTCCTTTCTTGTTGTTACTGTCCATTTGATTCCGTCAGTATTGTTCTTGTATTGAATGGTGAAAGTCAAATGAGTCCTCTGAGGAACGAGAACACTATGAGAGCTGTTATGCGGTTTTTCCTTAACGACCTGAGCATTAATTTTTTAGTAGTGACCATTGTGTGAGATCAAACTCTGTTTGATGTTCAGCTTAACAACCATTTCAATTGACGCTAACTGTTTGATAACAAATTATTCACAACATACCCAAGTGTATACTTTTCATGAATTTTATCATTTCTTGTGGCGGATACTTGTTTAAGTCATAGCAGTCTTGCGAGAGATCAAAAAATCAATTTATATAAATCAATAGCACGTAATAGCAAACTATAAACACTTTTTCGTGTATTCAATTTCTTTAATAGCATTGCAAACGTTTTCAACTTTTTTAGTTTGAATTAAGAGGAAAACACTCGATTGCATTTACATGAGACCTAATTAACCTGTTTAAGTCAGCATTAGTTGAAAACATCCTGTGCTGTCTATCTTTATTGAATCAATACTCTAAACGCTTATTATACAGGCATTGACGACAAAAATTAACTAACTTCACAAAACGGAAATGATAACCATAATGGTTGCCTCAACTCCGGTGTCAATTAATCTGAACGTTAACAAGTTCTAAACGGTTTAGATATCAATTAAATTATTCACTCACACTCTCTATTAATTTCTCAGCTTTTTCGTGAATAATATTCAAGGAAATCGGCTCTGAGCCAAAGTCAGAGAATTATTAGTCATTCTTTTCTGTTTCATAACAAACTGAAATATTTACTGATAATCTTTTACTTTTCACTGCATTGTAGGTCTTTTGACTCATTCATCCTCTTATATAAATTCAGTTTCTGACTCTTCAGAAGCGGATGTCGATAATTATTAATAATTCTTTATTTGAAGGTAATTTAATTGTAATTTTTTAAATTCAATTGAATGCTGTTTTTATTCAGTATTAAAAGATTCACATTTTGTGTCTGAAACAAGATTTGTTGCAGAGGTTAAAAGTACATAATTCTCATGTCATAGAATTTTCTTTTGCATTACTTATAAAATTCATGACATCAACTGTTTTTTGTAGAACTTGATTGAAAAATTAAAAATTCAGAACCTCTTACAACACTTGTTTATATTAAGACCAACTTTTATCGGATAAGTTATAAATCTTTAACTTATGCATTATATGTTGAAAAGAGATATTCTCAATTTTTTCGTGATTTGTAAAGTTATGCAATTGAAGTTTAACATTATGTATGCATGATTGTCATTCTCCCAACAATGACACTACAATATTTTTGTATTGGTCTGTTGTGTAGGTGAGCAAAGTTAAAGTTTTTTTTAATAAATAAAGAGTGTGCACTATTTTGCATGAGTCCTTTTTCCAATTGAAGATTCTTGTGCTTCAAGCGGAAACTTCTGTCATTGCCAGAAGGAATTCAGGAGAGAGAGAGAGAGAGAGAGAGAGAGAGAGAGAGAGAGAGAGAGAGAGAGAGAGAGAGAGAGAGAGATTTTAGCATTTTGTTTTTGCTGAGCAACTCTAAGTAGAGGTTATCGATAATAGTGTAACAGCAACTTCTTTAGCGTAATGAATTCAATGTCCCTCACAGTATAAACTAATCTATCTTTCTTAGAAAATTAAATTCATTTTAAATAAGGGCTTTTGTTTTGATTTAACTAAAGATAATATGATTATTGTATATCATAAATGTTTTAATTATGTTTACAAAGATAAATGAGCTAAATTGAGGTGTTATCGCATACCTGACAAACTAAAGAGTAATATAAACAGCAATTTCAACATTGCAAAGCAATATCATAGAAATACAATATAAACAGACATAAGACACCGCATGGGAAACATATATTATTTTGTACAAAGGGATCAAGAAAACCTATCATTATTATGTATGTCTATAGTCCTCAAGAGATTCACTGCAATCAAATATTTGGACAAAAAACAGGATACCAATACTTGTCCGATAATTTAGTTTATGTTTTAATCTTTTTTCCAAAATTGTTGTTTCTGTACTTTTTCAATTAATAAACAAAATTACTCTGTTTTCTACTGCAAACTGTATGATAAAAATACTTTTGAATGTTAAATGTTTAGAAGAACATAAACATAACATTGGAATCTATTTATATGACTCTTAAAGTGAAATTTAAATCCATTTAATAACATTGGAATGTTAAAAGTGCAAAAAGGTGTTCACTTACTCTATGAAACCTATACTTTCAAATGCTTTCAAAACTGAATCATTATATTAAGCTCAATATTAAGCTCCAAAATTGTTCATTTAAAAAATAGATCTCTTCAAAAATAATTCCATTAAATTTTGGTCATGTCTTATTAATTGCTTAAGAAATTTGTTGAGTTATGTTATTTCCTCTTAATTATTAATTTATTTATTTAAAATGCAGACATAACTGTACATCTAATACAAACAATGTTTCGAAGTAGAGTTGCATTATTTTAGAAGAGTTTAGAGTTTGTTATTTTACTTGAGCCAAAGTTCAAATTCTCCCACTTTTTCATACCTCATGTTATAGCATAGCATACATAAGTTATATTTTTTGTTGTTTGATTTTGATTCTTCTCACACTTCAACAACAAAGTGGTAAGTTTTAAAAAATCACTTTAATTTTCTGAACACATTTTTCTGTAAAGTTTCATAAAACCATTTGAAACTTAAAAGTATAAATATATTTAAGATCATGTTTTTAGAATTGAGACCTGATAAAAGTGGGCATTACTTTATATAAGTTATAAGTTTTAACCACTCAGTAGTTAGACTTGAATACTAGTCGTGCAAAACTATGGGATGTTTTATCAAAGACTAACTTTTACCACACTATGGGTTAGATTTGCGGGTTATGTAGTAAATGTACATAAAGTAATGTAAAGAAGAAATAATATTTTCTTGAATGTCAACTTGAGACAGATCGTCATCAATCAGGCCTGTGATGAGAGCCGGAAAAAGTTGTGCTTTGCATGAATACGATTGCTATGTATAATATATATGTAATTTTGGTTTCCCTTTTTTGACCAAAATTAAGTTTACATAAAAAAACTTGCAAAACATTCCTAATATATTTATCTTAGTTTCACAAAATGATATGCAATAATTATAGACAAAACTATTCAAAACCCTCAATGCTATTAATCATAACTTCTTTTTAAGCTTCATATCTTATACAAAATTTACTTCAAATGTATTATATTTATGACTGACTTTAATATTTAAATGTGTTTATAATGCAAACACAGATCCATTCATCACATTGACATTCATTTAGCGTTATTTGATTTGGGAAATTAATTTTATCAGACAATCAGTCAATTTATATTATAGTTATAGATCAAATAGAAATAATAATTATTTGAATCTAATAGGTCAGCAACCTTTACATACAGAATCGTTGACTCATTAGTAGATTTCTTGTTTGTTTGCACTAAATTTGCCATTCAGTTAGACATAGGATATAATAGCGAATGATCTTGTTTTTGGTCAAATTAAGCAAACACTAAGCAAAGAAAGCATTCATTCACCTGAAATTGGAGCCGATGGCCAAAACTCGCATCATTTTCTTTTATTTAGCTTCAAAATTATTCGTTTTTTATTAAAAGTTCTTAAATATTGAAAAGTTAGAATACTTTTGAAATACACTCTAACTTAATGTGATATATCCTAAAGGGGTGGCACTTATTGGTAACTATGAATGAACTAACTTTGAAAAAGTAAGACTTAGTTAACATGCTTTATAACTATAACTTTTAAAAATGCTTTAAAACTTGATTCTTAAAAAGAAATTCTTTAAAACTATGCATTTATTCATATATATGTCTATAGAGTATATGCAGAGATTGTTGTTTGTTTGTTGTCCCCGAGCGTATACTATTGAATGTATTTTCCATTAGTTTTGTTATATTGGAGTGAAATGTGTTTTTATTTCGTCGTAAGAACCGAATGCAATGTCATCTTATATCGACCTGTTTTACTATTGTTTTTACCAATGTTTAAATGCATATTTGGTCACAATGGTCAAAATGTGGTCCTCATCATCAAATAAGTGCGATATCAGAACCGTTTGATTGGATCCAATGTCTCGTTGTATGCATTGCTCACCATTTCATTGTTCTCATAGCTTGAGGTGATATTGCGATAGAGATGAGACAAATGTGAAAATGTCATGTATTGAACAAAAACAATATATTGGTTATGTTAGAACGACATTCACATCACACATCTTACTTAAAACGTAATATCCTTCCACCTGTCCATTATTCGCCCCCTTGAATATGTACAGCTTTGACTGAACTATATTTTCCTTCGGGTTCTCTTGTTTTTTCCCATGACGAGAGCTAAAACTTAATGCACCACATTTTAGTACTGCCTTTACAGCTCTCCTATTATTTGCTTCCCCTATTGCTATCACTATAGATGTGTCTCATTTTTGTGCTTTGTCTCCTGATTCCCCTATTCTTGATGTTGATGTGGGTGCATTGCAGGCTCACGTAACTCAATGTTTACTCAACCGATTCCAGATATAAAGAGTCCGTTATATACCATTATTATATCAAACGCTAAGCTTTGTTTTTTCACTTACCTTTACTTCGTACTCAACTTTGACTGTTGGGCTTAAAGGTTTCAATCTTAAATGGATATATTTTATATTGAATTCATTTTTCAAAACTATATTTTTCTTTTAAACCCATTCACAATTTGTTCGATTTTTTAATTTAAGAAATTTTGAATGATCTTAGTTTTAAATAATTTTAGAAAAAGAATGCAAAATAACAGATGACCCGAATTTATGAGAATTACTGAAACAATTGCTTGTTATTAAAATTAGTTTTTTGAAATAGCGAGGCTTTAGTGGTTGAAAGCGTTCAAAGTTAAAATAGAATGATTTATTGAAAATGTCAGTAATAGGAATGATGGCTAAAAAGCTAAAGTTAGTTTAATAGAGTTATTGACTGGCGCTGTTTCAACTTTTATTATACCTGTTATGGAATAAACTGATAAAAGCTATCGGCGCTTCTTTTCCAATCTCACGGAAGTCCTTCTTTGTCTCCCTTTCTGGTGATGCTATCGAGTGGAATGAAAAAGAGCTCAAAACGGGAACACATTTCAATCACTTCACTTTTTCTCTTTTCCTGTACATTATTTGTGAGAATAATCGACAATAACTTGATATATACGTTGCTTTCACTCAATATAAAGTTGATTTGTGTGACTTATATAAAAACAATCAGAATATAATAGTTTTAATAATCTAATGGATGCTGTTTTGCGATAAAGCCGACCGCAAAATATGGAAATAAGTTTTGAGCGGCTTATTCTGTGAGCAGATTTCAAGTGTGTAACGAGATTAGAATATCTGGATTGCATTTTGGTATTTGTTTGATCCCTACTGTAATATTCATGCAATAGTTGGCATGTGTGTGTCTCATACCTTTTCTAAGAGAATGTTGACATAAGCGTCTAAGAAGCAAAACTCTCACTTCACTATATTCTGATATTTGAGTCTCGTATAAATTAAGATAAATCGCTTATTCCTCGCTGACTGGGTAACGATGCATCTTATTTCATGCCTCAGAAAGGCTTGTAGTTTAAAATGCTCTTCATATGCAATATTTTGATGGTTTATTATTATTACGAGACAAAAACCCTTCAAAAATGAATATACTTTGTGTACTTGTATATTGACTAAAATATACACACTATCATCGCATTGCAACGCACGCACAGATCAATGATACAGTATTTCAATGATAGCATCATATAAGACACTAACTTATAACTATATAATTCAATAACTTATAACATAATATGCCACTATCTCTCGTATTTCTCATATATAATACTAACTTAACCTTTTTTACCATTTGGAATGTGATTCGTCCCTTCAAAATATGATTTACATAACTTTTTGCTTCTCCAATTCTCAATTAGTTTATAATATTTTTATTTATACTCAATTTTTCAATAATGAAAGTTATAAAACTGTTTTTTATTGTGCATTATTTTCCCTTTATTTTTTAGATCAGAAATATAATCCAAAAACTATTGTTTAGCATAACTTACATGATAAATAATTCATTAAATGGAGCTTTAAATTAACTCATTTAGTGTTTTTATTTTGAAAGAAAGAATCGATTATAATTAAATTGATTGGCATTGCATTTATTGCCTTATTTTGATATATTTCCATTTTTGTTGCTTTCGGATATTGAATAAACCAATTTAATAGAAGGAAAACAAATCCTTTAAAAGCTATGTCAAGAAAAAAAATTTTAAGAATGAGAACTTTTTAAAAAATAAAAATCTCTTTTTTGAATTTTGAAATGAATCTCTGAAAACTACGATTTGTTAAATATGATTTCGAGAGAAGAATAGTTGAAAAGGTGAAAGTATCGGTTTGTAGAGAATGCATAGGTTAGGAGTAGTGGTGTTATAAAATAACATAGAGTATAATAAGGCCTTATATTGTATATAATATGAACATTTATATAATATAAGCCGAGAGAAGTCAATCCTGCGCCATCAGATAGTAGGTGACAGTTTTCATTTTAGCGTGACAAATTGTCGGTACCGCTTCGGAAACTGGATCATCATTCATACGCCACTGCACTTGCCCTGTTTTGTGATATATCACAGTAATGTTGTATTATAGACCTTTTGGGTGAAATGCATGTATGTGTGTATGTGTCTATGTGTGTGTGCAAAGAACTCATAGCCAATATCGATAAGGTGTGTATATGTGGCTGCGATGCGATTCCATTTAGGGCATTAGAGCTCAATGAAGAAGATATCTTTCTTTTCTTCGATCAATAGAAAATATCGAATAAGTTTCACTAAATTGAATATTACACTATCATATACTAAAATAACAAATTCAATGCAGCTAAAAAATAGGGCATTTGATTGGTTTTTGTGATAATAGCCGCCAATTACTATTCGCCAAAAATACTAAAAAGCAGGTGGAGTTTATATACCTGTTCAGGTGATCACATGTAGGCTTCATTTGTGCGACTATTACTACTATTACTACCATTACCAGCATTTTTATCGTCGCTGTTTCTATAGATGTTGTGTTAATTTTCTACCATTTTTGAGTTACACTAAAAGTAGATATAAGTAAATATGTGTTTCACTTGCAACTATCATTTGATCGGTTATGAATGAGCTGACATATAATTTGCACTAAATCTTCTCCACCATTACTGAGTTTATGAATTGTATTTTAGAGTTGAGTTGGGTGTAGAATATAAAGGGTATGCAATGATGAATGCATGCGTTTGTTTGGAAGCCTCGTTATTATCACTCAATTGAGAAACAAATATGCGATTTAGTAATGTGTCACATCGAGCAAAACATTAAGCAGACTCATGAAAATTGAGCCAATCGTATATATGACAGTGCAGAGAGTGATCAATTCGCGTAAGTCATATATTCTCGAATAAACAACTCAGTGGTGATGATGTCTCAAGGTTTCAATTTTTGAATGATAAATTATATTTGGCGCGAGTGCACAATAGTTTTATTTATCTAACCTAATACTATGTACTAACTATTTCTTGCTTAACAGTGCAAGTGCTGCACTCACCGACATCTCCTTTTGCCAAAGCCAGGATGCGTTACCATAACTACTACTCCCTCAATGCCTTCAATAAGCCAAAGCCATGATGACGAATCCCACTTTGGTCAATGACCATTACATTCTACTACATTTATTTGCAAAGCATGTGTCGTCTCATTCACTTTCCCAATCCATAAATACACACATACTCTCTATGCAAATGAGATTTCACGTGTAATAATAAGCACCTGATAGCCCGGGGATTACTACTCATGGTGTATAAGGTTTATGTCATGGTGTAGGGAATAAGTGATGCTCTCCTGCATTGGTGCCCTTATAATACATTGGAGTGTGTGTGCCATCAGTCCCTCTCTCTCTCTCTCTCTCTCTCTCTCTTCTCAGGTCTCTCTCAAATGTGATGCAGAATTAATGCATTTACTTTTATCGCCCTCAGGTATCAGAACGGGATGAGAGTTTCAGTACAGGGATATGGGGAGAGAGTGAGTCTGGAAGCTGTTCACATCACAAATAATGTGAGCACATATTTGTGTGCATGATTCACATGATTCACGTACTATTATAGACACACGACATATACCGGTGCTATAGCTTTAGCTTTGTTAACAAAAGCCGATCTGCATTACTCTCTTATTACGTCACTTAATTCATATATTCGCCTGAGAATATCATTATTGCATTTATTTTTTATGCCTTTCTCTATATTTCGCCTCTTTTATTACTCAAGATTTCATGCTATATTAATTCTCAACACCTTTTAATTTGATTTTTCGAACCAATGAAAGTTCAAACTAAACTTAAGATTTTAATTTATTCACTTTAAGCAAATTTTGCACTTTTTTCAATTCAAGCCATGAATTTTTGATAATAAAGAACTAATTAATTCATTAATTCATCAATTATTTTGTCAGAACATAGTTTTAGTGTAATTGAGAATAACTAAATTTAATATTATTATTATTTGAATTTTACTTTTTAAACTTGAATTATTTTGAGAATGAGCTCATTATAATTAATTTATACACACGAACAGATATTTGTTTATTCAGTAAATTTTTCAAAAAAAGTTTAATAAAGAGTATTAACCAGCGATTCTTTTCATTATTCTCTATAAAGCTTATCATTTAACATATGTTTACATTTCGAAAAACTTCGAATAAAATGAGCCTAAACTTAAAGATGAGAAAATATTGAGTTTGATTAAATTTGAAAGTATTTCTTATTTTGTCCAATGAATAATGCAATGAAATTTCGAAAGTATTGCTAAACTTGAACAGGTTTTAGTATTAAACTTGATATCAATTTATTTATTATTTCAACAAGAATTGAACTGTTTATTCCTGTTTTTGATTTGAGCGAATATTGAAAGGCGAAAAAAATATTCTTACCTTTTCCGCTATTTTGACTTGATTTAAACCATGAAATCAATATTGTTTAAGAATAAATTTGGTGCCTCATTAATATTGCTCAAACTAAACATGAGATTATTATGAAAACTGGAAAAAATTATTGAAGCACTTTTAGTCTCTGTTAATTCAGTTTATTATTTAAACAGAATTTTTCATTCATCACTTTTCTTAATTGAGAAAATTCAATGAATGGTTTAAATTGTGAGCAAATATCTCTTTGAAATATAGTTTGAAGTTATATTGAGCTCAATGAACTATTTTTTGCTTGAGTTATAATTTGAAACATGTTGACGTTTCATAAAGTTTATACTCCATATCATAAATAATTATTATCTGAAATATCAACTATTTATAAATTGGTATTAACTTTTCAGAATGTAATTAGAATTTTATGTTCGGAATTCATTTATGCCCATAAAAAATAGTTTACATTTGACACAAATGTTTTTCTTAGTTACAGTTATCTTAAATTTTTTGGATAATATTACCCTTTTAAGCAAAATATGCATAATATGCTTAATGATAACGTCAACTCTAATTTCAGTAAATATAGTACTGATAAAGACTCAAAATCATAAACAACATGAGGCATAATTCGCTTAAGATCTGCCTCAGATTTTTTGTTGCTTTTAAGATTTTCCATCATATAATGACGAACCAAAGCTATAAAGTTAAGCCACTTTAAGCTATCACAACATACTATTACCCAATGATACCTTTGCCAGCATAGCATTTTCAATACATTGTTCACTGAAGTTGAGCAGGAAGTTAGTTGCATCGTCAGCAGTTTGTCCTTATGATATAAAATACTGTACACGAATATAAGCTCGACTTAGGTGACTGCTGTTCTTGGTCTTCACTCCACCTTAAGCTTACCAAATTTTATAGGTCTATTTCAAGAATAAATTTCCTGTTATCATATATACAGTATTATCATAGTCTACCTTAAATATCTACCTAAAATAGAAACCTGAGCGCAATTCACTAAGACTAAGTCTTACACTTTGTATATATCTCGCAAGTACTTCACTCTACTATGTATTGTACTTTATCTTCTACTCAAAGAAGGTATTCTATTGATATTTAGTACAGCATTCGCTGAATAGCTTGAAAAATATTGAAATCTTTAGAAAGATGAAGTAATTGATATATATATTTATATATTGAACAGGTATAACTTTAGTGAATTATATTGATATATAAGTTTGATATATATTTGTGAATTATTAGATTGACATATTGTGATGGCTATATAGCTGATTGTGACACCTGCTACCTCTATGTTGCTATGGCAATTTACGGCAATCTATGGCAATCTTGAGCAAAGTCAGAATTACTGTTAGGTATTTTATTTTCAACTACTATAAGCTTGTGTAGAGCGTGTACCAGAGGATGATATTGTACAAGTTTAAGTTTATTTTGATCGTATACGAAACTAATAGTGATCTTGTCATCTCACTGGTGCACCTTTTCCTTTGAGTTAACTGATGCGAGAGAAGCTATCGAGCTGTTACTAAGGTTACTCCTCTGTGTTAATGCATTAGTATATGCGTCTACTATTGTGCACTTAGTTAATCAATTCATTTTATAATAAATCTATTGTTGCAGCTATTCTTTTCATTATTACTACCTTTCACTGTGCAAAACATTAACATTTGCATCTCTGTGTAATACTATTTAGAATTTACTGCTTTGGTAATAAACTTATGCAACATTTATTCGTAAAGCGATCTATGCGTTAATTATTTAATTTGGTAAATGCCCGGAGCATTACCTGCTTAATTACATGCAAAGCTTTATAATACAATCAACACTAATTATTGTTACTCTTCCTCACACTTGATTCAAATAATTTACGATTGCTTGACGTTTGTGATGCCTTTGAATCGTATGATAGTATAAACTTAAATGTATATATTGTAGGGCTATATTGTGTATATATCTTATATGTGGGCAGTTATCTTAAATTGTAAATGTCTGACAGGTGGTGAATATTGTGCTTTGTAAATAAACGACATGCTTTCTTGATTTTGGCACATGTTTCTGTTGAAGTCAGCGAAAAATGGCTTTCAAAAAGATGCTGCAATGTATGTATGGAATGACACCAACAGCACATACGTATATTCACGTATATAAACTGAGAGTGTGATACAGAGTCAAAGTGAGAGTATGTGAAGAGAGTGAGAAATGCAACATAATTATAGCAGTACACATGTTGAAATGAGCAAATTGGTGTGCCTTCTCTACTATTGCTTGTGCTCACTTTATTCTACAGTATTATTCAGTGTGTTGGTAGTGTTGAATGTGCGCCACCTTAACTTACAATTGCATTTTGCTGTAAGAAATAAGAGAGAATCGAAGTGTTCACTACGTGCTCGTTTCTCTCAAGAGCTTTTCTCATCACGTCTCTTTAGGATCAGGTGCACAGAATTGCACAGAATTGCAACGAATAAATTAAGGGGTACTTCGCTGGGGAACTTACCATTCTTGTTGAGTCAATATTCAGTGAGTTAGTTGAGTTCAGTTCTGTACCTGCTTTTGCTTCTGGGGTCAATTCAAAGCACGTACGATCAAACATAAATGAGTTTTGTGTCGTACATGATTGTGACTCACCTTTAGTTATATTGGACTTCTTTCCCCAGAGGACTTTGATTCTGTTGGAGAAGCATTTGAAGCATTCGATTCATTCATTGCTGTATTGAGTTTGTATTGAGTTTGCATTGAGTCTGCATTGAGTTTACTTCCACTCCATCTCTTTCTCACTAACAAACAGAGTATCGCATACGTAAACTGCTGTCCTATCAATTGACACTTGGATGGGATGCAATGCAGCTGTTATTGAAATCCAAGTAAACTAAAGGCACTGCACTTTAAAATGTTGAGCAAACATAGTATTATATTTCTTCATTTATTGATTGACTGACTCTACACCTGATTCATTTCAGACATTCCTTTAGAATACTTACTCAACTCGTATACTAGTATTGAATGCGTGAAAGAGAGCACAATCATTGTGTATGCTATTGATTATGTTTGTTTCGTATGTTTAATGCGATAATCTTTTGCTTTAGTAATAATTTGCATACATTAGTTGTTAGGTGAAAACAAGCAAAGGTGATCCTTTAAATTAAAATGATTACCATATTATACTCTATTGTTATTCAAATTGATCAAAAGCTTACTTTTGAGCTCGATATGTGGTCTTGTTGTTGACAATCTTAACTTTGATTAAAAATCATGTTATACTAACTGTCTATTCGTTTCATTCTATCTTTACTTTCTTCTCCATTCATTATTATGTAAGTGTTCTTCAAAAGAGAGAAATGGTTGAAGTCTTCCAATTTGAGAATAGAGTGCTTCACTTTTTGTTGATTAAAGATAATGCTCTAATACTCTAATACTCCTAAGTTTATGTTGAACTAAATCTTTAGCAGAGCCTCATTCGTATCGCACGGTTTCCATCGAATTTTATTCTTCTGTCTTAAGAGACGAGAACTAATTCGTTCGTTTTAAAGTATTTTCGCTATTTCTAACCTTTAACTTGACTCACCTTCACATCTGGTGTCCAGATGTGATGCGTTTATGTCTAGCTGATGATGATGTACGACAACTTTTGAGAAAATAGTGTGGGAACTCACGAGGGATTTATGATAGCATTAAAACTCATGAATATTGAATTTCCTATTAGATGAGCGAAACTTTTGAGGTTTAACTTTTATTTGAGATACTTTTCGCAATTGCGACTCAAATTTTTTATTCCGTCTCTTCGTCTTCATTTCACAACTAATTTTCTAAATCGAAGAGCTTTAAAAGTTGAGAAAAGCTTTTGACTTCAACTCACCTTAAACTCACTAAAGCTATTTATTTATGCTCTTTTCGTCTCTCTCTCTCTCCCTCTCTCTCTCTCTCTCTCTCTCTCTCTCTCTCTCTCTCTCTCTCTCTCTCTCTCTCTCTCTCTGCTCTTTCTCTAACTCTCGTATTCTCTAATTAATTAAGTTTCTGAGATAGTTTGGGTGCATTACTGCAAACAGTATTAGAGGCGCCGCATCTAATTATGCGTTCGTCTCTCAACGTTTTGAGAATAGCTGCACACAAACTGCACTCTACATTCACCATAAATAACTCACCTTTTTCTGTTTATAACTAAATGGTTAGAACTTAATTGAATGTCCGCTTCAACTTCACGACTGCCATTGACACCCATATATTCAAAGATATCGCATATAATGCACTCAATTCAAGTTTATCATTATTCTAAATTGAAAAGAATTGAATGGAGAAAAAAAGAATTAAGTTATTTCTTACATTTTTGTAGATATGAATGAATTTCTAAAAGTCCTTTATCTTTTGAGGATTTAATATGATAATTGTTAATATTTATAAATTGCTTATTAGAACTTGACTCATGAAAAAGAATTCATGTGTATTGAATCTGAAAGAAAGGGCTTTTAAAAAGTTGATATGCAAAATATATGACATATATTGAACTAACAGCTGCTGACGAAAACGAACTTTTTGTAATTTTTAAATAGTTTTGCATATTACCTAAATTGATGGTAAAACTGTCTTTAGAGTTATATAATCAGAATTGAGCCCATAGTTAAAGAGCTGGATTGAGTGAATGTTGATAATGATGCCAAAGCCGAAACTAAAATCCAATAAAACTATTTGGTTCAGGTCTGCTAAACTCAGTAAACTGGGCGTATCTTAGTTTAAAACATTTGTTGTAGTTCAGCAATGCTTCCATTATTTATAAACCTTTTGGAGCTGTGCCTGTTTTCACATCGATAAATGTTTATATGGATTGCACATAACACAAGTAATTAAAATGGTTTATGGCCGGAAGGGTTACTGCTTCGAGTTATGAGAGCACAACTTGAGCAATATTACAATTTTACAATATTGCAAATTTTGTTGCTTCGTCAGCTTGACTTTTAGAACATTAAAATTTTTTCTTTTAAAGTATTGCTTTGATTTATTTACCTAAATGTAATTATAATGATTAAACTGTCAAATAAAGCTGACATTTTATATTTCATCCCTATTTTCTTTTTTAGGTAAGTGAACATTTATCCAATTGATGTGATCTTCTGGCGAAATGACGCTCACATTTATGACTATAGCAAAAGCAATGAAAGACATGATCCCTTATTTCAATTAAACTTGAATTGTTTCTAAAATAGAATATAAGGTAAGAATAGCTATTAATGGATGGGCAAAATGAATGTTCTTATTTTGATGTGAAAAGTGATAATTTGGATGCTTTTTGAAAAGCATTAGAATATAAGTTATATGCGATTTTATTTTTCACTTGCATCGACTCCCACCTATCATCCATCATTAATGCTTGACAGTAAAGCGCTCACACATTATGCAATAGCCAATAGTGTTTCGAATATCATACCATACGTATCATCTTATATCAATTCAACTTCAAAATCTCAGAACCAAGAGATGCTTCGAATTTTAAGTTTGTTTTCCTTCAGAACGCATATATTGTCTGTATTAAAGGTGATGATAGAACAACTTCAAACCTTATTCATATCGAACATCATGAAAATGAGTGCAACAGGAGAGTCAAAAATACTCTAAACTATTTTCTCATTCATATTTTCTTATTCGAAAACATAATTCACTTATCTTTGAGAACAGTCTTTAAATTGTTTGAAACTTTTATCTAAGTTTACAGTTTATTTAAGTGGTAAATGTTTTGCATTTTGATACCAGTTTTAATTAATGATAATTATATTAATAGTACAGTAGATCTTAATAGTAGTGCTGCGAAGAGATTAAGTTTGGCTCGAAATAATATGGTTGTGTTTGAAAGCAAATTAATAGAAGTATGTATTACTAGTGTATACAGTATTTTGTATATACACTACATATATAAGAATATATATATATCTGACTTACAATGTCTGCATAAAATGCCATGAGTTAAAGGGCCGAATAGGAAGGTGTCCTCATTTCGCCGGTTCAACGTTTGTCTAAATCAGCATATCTTGCATTTGTTCCATTTCCCTCTCACTCACACACATACTCTCTCTGTTTCTCTCCCTCTCTCCCAAACATTAGCTGTTTTACTCTCATTTTGTTCACATTCATCTCTCTTTGAGTTCTCTTTTCTCTTATTCTAGTACTACCTCTAACTTGACTACCTCTGCATCATCTCTTTCCTCATCCCCCTATTCCTGCATCTCTGCATCTGAGCAGCAGATCTTTCTGTAGTCTCTTTTGCCTCTTTTAGTTCACGGTTGACAGAAATTATAGTGAAAGCACCTCTAGCAGAAACATTCTTCTTTGAAATATAAATGATGATAACTTAGAACCTGTGCTATTGCACTGTTGGCTGTGCAGACCGTAAAAAGACTGTTAGAATAGTTTCGCTTGATATATAAATATTCCTTTAACGTTTAGTCTTGCCTCCAGTCAGTCTGACTGTTCACCTTATTTGACCGGTTGACGCGCTCTTTATTTACTTACTGCTTTCATGTATCAGTTTACACCCTTCTTAATTATTATGAAAGATGCATTCCTACAGAAAAACACTTCATTGAGCTTATCAAATATCAAGCTTAGCCAAATACATCCATTAGTCTTGCCAACAACCAATTGGCTAATATTGCAACTTATCGAATCAACATATATTTTGACACGCGTTCGACACAGCCTTAGCTGTCAAACTTTATGATTAATCATTTTTCATTATATTCAGGTGTGATAAACAATGCTATTCACTGATATTCACACCAAATGTTTTTCGCTTTTTCATGGTTGGAATGCATTCCTCAGCGATTCAACTAAATTAGTTTGCTTTCATTCACATTTCTCGTTCACTTTTGTTTTTCATTTTGAATTTGTTGATAATGAAACAAAAATTTCAAAGCAATATTTTTTACGGCGAGTTATAAAGATTAGAGTGAATTTATTCATTAAGAGTCAATTTTGACATCAAATTACTGTTTGATTCATAATATATAATAAGTTAATTCTAAATTAATTGAATTTGTGTGCGTTTGATCTCTGAGTGTTTGAGTGAATCTTGACTTTTCTGTAAAACTCATCTCACAATATGTCTCTGGTGTGCAGTAATACCTGTCAACCCAAGTTATTTGCTGCCAACCGTATTTGTTGGAGCCATTGATGTTTGCAATGAACAGGAAAGTATAAACAATCTTTGCTCTCATATCTGTCAAAGCTCTACCAAGATATCACCTAAAATTAGCTCTCAAGTTATATCTACCGAATTGCCAACTCTGCTCTGTCGGTATTCTAGAGAAGAAGTAATTTTTATATTGCGCACTAATGTTATAAAGATTGGCATAACTTTGAACAATCTTATACTTAAGCGCTTATTTTAAATGAGGTGTTAATACATATAACTTTTAACTAGTGGAGAGATTTCAATTGATTGATATTTTTGGCTTTGGCTGCCATTTAATTGTTTAATTAGTTTCATATTAAAACGTTTTCACCATCTTTTCAATTTGGCGTAAGCCATAAAAATGGTGAAACAGGTATTATAACAAACAGAGCCTTTCAGTTTGAGAGTATGGGTTAGGGGGTTGTGAGGGGCGCGTCACTCAAATATTTGTTAATATAACTTGTATGAAATGTAATATATGTCCAGACTATAATACTTGACTAACTTAACCAGTTTGCCAGTTGGTCTCTCTCTCTCTCTCTCTCTCTCTCTCTCTCTTTGACTCAACAAAACTGAAAGAATATTGTTCTTTAGTTGTAGAGCGAAGACTGTGAGGAACTTCAATAAACGTGGGACAGGAAAGCAAAACCAATTCATAATATAGATTAGTTGTATGAATATGGGAGACTTGGTTGTCACATTGTGTCACTTTGTGTCATATTGTCTCATTCCTGACATGCAATTCTGCGCCTTCATAGCATCATAGCTTCTATTCTCACTATGTTCTCAATGCTCTCCCCCTCGCTTTGCTTTTATATACAATATGAATGATGAGAACTGAACCAATCCATGACAGCGCCCAATAAAAGCTTCAACTATTTTAGCTTTATGACAGTGTTTCTCCCACCAAATGCTTTCTATTGAGTTGGAGCCAGTCATAAAGTGTATGCATATTAGTGCCCATATAGATAAATGTGTGTGCGCTTCATAATGCATAACAAGAGACATTCTGAATTATAAACAGCAATCACTGAGAATGCTCTTTCAATACACTTCATCTTGTCTTGTCTATCGTTCATATCTTACTCTTACCATTTCTTATACTTTTGCTCTTCTATTCTCTTAATTATGTGTTTGCTTACAATTTCAACTTTTGTCTTTATTTCTTTTATTTCAAACCTCTGAGTAATAAATGCTATTTATTAAGTTTAAACAAAACACTATTGTTTTCTTTGACTTACGATCTTATTTGTTTGGTATTCACTCAAGAAATCCTGGTTTAACTTTGTTTACTCTCTGAGTTTGTCTGCCTTTAACTTAAGTTTGAAAAAATGGCTTCACTTTCTTTCTAAAAGGTAATGTTCAATAGTACTGAAAATGTTAGTATATTTGGCTTTTCGGTGAAACCAGAGTGAGGGACAAACCGTTTTTAGAATGTTTCTTTTATTTATGTTAAACACTTATGTCCAATAGAAAGCCAAGCATTAGTTTTTCAACCCCAAAATCTTATCAGTTAAAGGAAGATGATCTCTGCTATTGGTTAGAAAACCTTGAAATTAAACTTTTTTCTCATTCCTTTGTCCAGTTCCCTATCTTTCAAAAATGCCTTAAACTGCAATTCCTTTCAGATGCAAACCTCTCTTGAGTTTCCGACTTCCTAAACATTTATATTCTACTCATTTTAAAATAATTGTATGATAAATATTTTTTAAACTAAAAAGTCCGATATTAATATTTTGAGTTATGCTTTTACAGTATCATAGCTTTAATTTTAACAGTTGTTTCAAAATTTTTGTTGAAAGTTTTTTTTTTAAAAAGTTGATGAAAGGTTCACTTTTTTATAAAATAGTTTCTAAACTTTAAAATTCTGAAAATGGAAAGAAGAATAACGAAAATATTTAATGTTAATTTTTTGCTATCACTAAAAGTGAATGATTATGAATAATAAGCAATTCGACGATAGTTAGAACTACACTATTCTATCTGGCATTTAAATATCATTACCGATAGAATCGTTAGCAGTGGTTCTAATGCCGAAATTTTTTATATATATCCTCAAAATATGTTGAGTATATTAGATAGAGAAAAAATAATGAAAATTTAGAAAAACAATTCATTTTCTTCAGTGATTTGAATAATTATAACAGCTTCAAAAATATGCTGAGTATTGATTGCATTTTTCAATAAAATATTTTTAAGAATTCTAAAATGATCAGAAATGTGGGCTTTGAAAATTTTAGTGTGTCGTTACTCTATCCAATCCTCCTCTACTCAAAATAATTGAATTAATAGTAATTGAAAGTGAATTAAATTAGTTCAGATCCTGTACAATATTGATGAAAATATTGTGATACAAATCAATTCTTTTTTTCCAACATTGATATTCTGTATCTGTACTATTCAAACAATTGTTGAAAATGTAACTGATTCTAACGGTCATCACTCACTCATCTATAGATCATCTTATAAAGTGAATCTATTTTTCATTGTCTAGAAATGTCATTAAGAAATCTTTCTTTTGATCTGTTTTACTCTATCGATACAAACTTACATTTTCACTCATTCAAACTGACATAAACTGTTAACAGACTATGAAATAGATATCAACAAATTGCAAAAATAACTCAAAATAATTAGCAGTTCTTTAGTTGCTTCGAATAATTGTCTATTCCAATGAAATGATGAGAACCAGTCGACAGGATTGAAATATTTTCAAAATAGTTTCCATGACCGACAAATTTTCTTCACTATTTGAATGGACCCTCAATAGTGACACTTAAATTCAACAAATGTCACCTTTAAAATGTTAAGTTCTAAATATTCTGTGGAATAATTAACTCAATATTAAACACAATAATGGAAAAAATACAGTTTAAAAAGTTAGAATAAAATCTGCAGAACTCAAGGCTTCAAATATTTGATGTCAATGTTTTGTGAAAATTTCAATAATGAGAGATTTTATTTTAAGTTTACGTAAAAATATCATACAATTTACGGGAAAAACTAAGAAAATATTTTGCATTTATAATCAATGGCCAGGCGTCGGGCCAATACCCTTTGGAAGTTGTCAGACCGCCGACGAGATTTGGTCAGTTGCCTAACGGGAGTTGGCCAGACAACCTAATGATACCAATCTCATGTCAGTATAACGACCATAGACACAGAGATATAGTATTTTTGGAAATTAGCATATTATTAGTATATTATACATGTCAATGATAAATATTTTCACAATTCACACTGAAATTCTATGAGAGGTTAACCTTAAACAATGGTAGATTCCTAGATAAGAATGCTACTTGAATTTCGAATAGAAAGTTTTTCTGAATAATTTTTTTCGCGCACTTTATAATTACCAAAACTACAATTTGAACTCTCGAAACATCCATTTAATAACTAATTGATCAAATAAAGGAAGTTATTTTCAATATTTTTAATTTCTATTTTATGAAAATTCAAATAGAATGTCGATCGAGAGTTTTGGTTTGAGATTCGAAAATGGGTACTCTCAGAAATGTAAATCTTTTCTCAAAAGTTTTTCAATGTAGCTAAAAATAGATCTGCAATAAGTTTAAAACGATGAAAAAACTCATTGAGAGCAATGACATGGGTTGACTTGAAATGACCGTCACTAATATGAAAAATAACAGCCGTTAATGAATTTAAGGAAGAATTAGAAATAAGTTGAAGGTTAGCACAACTGGTAGTGCAGATAATGGTATTTGTGAACCTTCCATGATATTTGATGCCTAGAAAAACAATTTTTGCTTCTTGTATACGAATAGATTTTAGGGGAAAGGGCTTTAAGAGATTGCTGGCTGTCATTTGACTTAAGCGTTGTCAGCATTTATTAAACGTATTTCTGAGAAACACCTAAATTTGAAATTTTGGAAAGGATTGAAACTTTGTTTAAAGCTTTCGGTCATGTGTAAGGAAATACTTTAAGATAAGTAGGGACTGAATTGATGCTTATATTATATCGCTATCATCATCATTACAATGATGCAGATATAATACTATTATGAGTTGATGTCATCAATAGTAGTGGTGATGTTTTTCATTTTATCTCATCTGAGTTTAGTTTAGATGCACTGTTTAGCTGTTCTTTATTTGGGAATTCCAATAATTTATTTGTCAAATTTGTGTGATGGCATTTTATTATTTTGTATGTATGAGTTCAGTCTCTAAATGAGGCATAGCTATAGCTATCTTATGGACCCTCACTTTCATTCAAACTTATTCCTCTTCACTTAAATGTGCCTTCTTTTGTGCACAATATTGTCATAAAAGGCAAAATTAATATGATTCTCTATCTACTTCACGTTTTACTATTTTTTATTTCCTTACATAACGCCAACCAAATTCCATTACAAAATAATGCAAACTTTTTTCATTGCTTAAATGGAATAAATTTATGCGACAAACTTTATACTGTACTTATTGAAACTCAAATTATTCTTTTAAATTAGAAATAATTTATTGCTGAATTTATTTAAAATCAAAAGTATCTTTTTATGCTTTTTTTTTTAAAAATTGAATAATATTTTGTTATTTTTTATTTTATTTTATTGCAATAAATATTCATTAATTTGTTTTGAAAAAACTATTTTCAAAAGTTGACGAACGAAATACATTTCAGTCATAAGTGATTGCTTTGGGTGTAAAGTTTAGATTTTGAATGAAGTTCATTCTTTAACATATAATATTTATAACTTCATATTTACAAAGCGAAAATAATATTAAATTTATTGAGAGTATTATACGTAATATTTGTTTGCAATAAGAAATTTTTTTTGCAATAATCTTTGTGTAAAGATATAAATAGAATATTGAAAAACATGTGTTTAATAGAATGCATTATAAATTAAAATTTAAGTAATAATGAGTAATCAAATTGTGTAGTATAATATAGTAATTTGAAGAGTGCAATGGTCAACATTAGTAGTTTTAATTCAGTAAATGTAAAGCGTAAGCTCGAGTGAGTAATTGAAAGCTAATGCATTCTCTTTGTAAGAATGACATTATATGCCATATATCTTCAGAAATGGGCGTATCTTTGATGGAAGCCTAAAGCAGAGTAAAGCAAACTAAAGCAAAGCAAGCAGTCCTCCTCTGGAACCACTTGCTAGAGATGTCTTGAAAGTTAGTGTGATTTAAGGGAAACATCGAAGAAAAGAAGCTATGATTTGAGTGAAAGTGAGAGTAAACGTAGATTTTGGGCATTACTAGTTTTGATGAAACATCAATAACTAATATTTATAAGTATACAGTGCATGCATTTTTGAATTTAGGCGTTCGGCATGCGTTTTGTTGGCTACGCTTCATTTGGCTCTTTTCTGCCTTTCGTTACGCATCTCTGCTTTTTGCTCTTCCATTGACAGGTAAACAAAGAGCATCCCATAGTTTCCGCTTTTCTCTCTTCTGTTTCTCTCTCTCGTCTCTTTTATTCCCCCTCTATATTGATGCCATACATATACAAAACAGACCAAAAGTGAGTTTGTTGTAGCTCTGAATCACTTTCATTTGCAGCCGCGCACTGTGTCTCGCATTTTACACTTCCTTTTAATAATGTAATGCAATTGAAGCACTTTTATTCATGACCCGATTCTGTTATTATAATCTTTTTTCAATACAATTTATGATAGCTTTGGTTGTCTTGTGCAGAATGTGCTGTAAATGAGAGCATAATAAAATTTACAATCACTTCTCTCTCTCGAATATAATAACAATTCGACCCCTGTATCCGAATATTTTGCTTGTTTGAACTTATCTCCAATTCGTATCTTAAGTGATGCCATTTCGTTAGAAATATATGTGACACTAACTTTTATACTTAAACGTATACATACTATTCAAGATAATATCAACTCATTCAAAGGGAAAAATCTAAAATTAATGCCAGATTTGGCTGATGTTACAGTTTATCTTTAATAGACTTAATCAGTTTATTTTCTTATTTCTGCTCTATTTTCTTCGGTTAAATCTGTTTTCTACTCAATTATACGCTGAATTTTTATTATATTTTATTATATGTTATTCATTCATTTAATATTTAAGTTGTCAATCATTGGTACTTCACTTACTGTATGGTAACAATTATTTTCCAATATTAAGTTTATAACATTTTAATGTTTTAAATATATACCCTATACTTTCCAACAATTTTTCTATGATAGTTTCAAACAATTAAGTCATTAGCGCATTAGTTCAAAAATTTACTAAAAATCTCTTAAGATCAGCGATTCTCAGTCCAACCCTAAGCTCACTCGTCAGCACATTTATATTTGTTTATTTCGGTAGGTTTTTGAATTTGAAGTAGATTTTAGCAAATTTCAATCACATCATAGAGTACTTATATCAGACTTTGTTAAGGGACAGAAATGGATTTTATCAAAATCACAAAAAGTTGTCAAAACCAATTATATATAAATGACATTTTTTGGACATAGCATCTAAAAGTTTTTTTATTCAATTTTTCTTCGTTATGTTGATTCATATTAAACAATTAAAAATTTTCTTACTTTTTACACAAACTTAGGATTAATGCAAAGTTTTTTCTGTTGAAAAATTCCTAAAAATTATAAAATAGTACTTTTTGGTCTATTATAAAAAAAATCTATAATTACTAAAAATGCAGAGAAAATAAACCAAAAAGATCATCAAAATTGCATAAATATATGAATTTTCCTAAAATTAAAATTTTTCACTGCAAAACCGAGAGGAATGTCATATTTTCTCAAAATTTCGATATAATGTTAATCTTATAAATAATAAAATGTTAATTTTACAAATAATAGAAATTATTCTTAATTAAATGAAAGACCATATTTAACTGAATAACTTTTAGTATTAATGAATGAAAATTCTAAAACAGTTTTTGTTTAGTGAGAAATTGTGAAACTTAAATCCCATTATATTATAAGAGCACTCAGTATTGATCAATTCTATTTGGCAGTAAATTTTGTCATTAGTTAAATTTATCTCTTCTTTGGGTTAGTTAATAGTCGATAGAGCGAAAAGACATTGAATGTTATGTATAAAAGTTGGAGAATCCCCTCTCCCGTCATATTGTTGTCCAGTCATTTAGTTAAATGCTTCGCAACAGTACGACAACATCCCACAAAATGAGGTACTCTTGGGAGCACTGAGAATAATAATACATGGTTTTAAGTTGATGAGCCTTACTCTCACTCACCACTCACTTTAGCCAATAGTAATTCTGATTTACGCCACATCGAAGGCTCTATTTGAATGAAGCACACATTTAATTCTCTATAGCATTAGACTTTACACGAAAGTTGTTTGTAAAAGAATCAATAAGTAAATTCTGTGCAGCCTTTAGATGCTTCTTTTACCTATCATATAAACTTAAAGTATATAAGTATAAGATCGTATATTGGCTTAAAAAAGAAGGATCGAAATCAATCGGCTTAAGTGAGTGCCGCTTAAGGGACGTGTTTGCGGTTCTGTTTGCCCAACTTGTAGAAAACGCTTCCCTTCCATTGCTATCTATTCCCCTCTTCTATTCTCTTGTATTCCCTTTAGATTGTGAAATGCTGTCGACTACCATAAAACTATCAATAGACTTACATCAAATCAGACAACTATTTAGAACCATTTTTTATGCATATGTTTCTTCTTATACTTATATAAGTTTCTATACACTATATATAATAGGTCTGTGTTTTTCGCTTTTCAAAATGATTCTTTGTATTTTTTAGAAAAATAATAAGTAGAAAAGTTCAAACAATGCATAGAATATTATGCATTCTATATATTAAATAAAGAGTTTCCATTTCTTCCTCCATTTTCATTGTTCTGTTTTATTGATTATTGCATAGTACAAACACATTCCTCTTTTACCTGCCATAATTTTCACTTATATGCACTCAAACTCGCAAGAGTCTAATGAGTTTTCCCTTTTAGCAGATCAGCGTGAGTGCTCCACACAATTTTAGTGGTTTGCATTGCAACGCATAGTCCTATTCAATTTGCATATCAACAGGCTTATAAGACCAAATTCTCTTTATGATCTTGCTATTGTGTTGATGAATGCCTGGGGTAAACCTTAATCATGTTAGCTTGCTTAGAAAAAATCAGTGCTCCTTTGCTATATTCCATCATAGCTTTACTATTTTGCTATTCTCTCTCTCTCACTCACTCACTCACACACTCTCTCTCTCTCACTCTTCTTTCTCTCAATTTTACAATAACACTGAGAGCAAGAGCTTATGGCTTTTGTTGTATGCATGCATAATTCAAAGAAGAAAGGATTAACGTGGCTTTCATTAGACCTGTATAATATCACTCGCATGTTAGATAATTAGAGACGGTGTGCTCATGCAATTTCTACTGGCATCATATGTAGGCCAATAAGTATTGCTTGCATGAAAAGGCATTTATGCGCCTTCAAAAGAGTATGGCTCTTCTTCATGGGTTTATTCTATGCAAAATATAAGTATTCATTTGCTTACCTTAATTCTAATTTATAATTATTTTAGTTGATTATTTGAAAACTTATTATTTCAATAACAGAACAAGACTTATCCAACGGTTAAACTTATAAAATTATAGTTCATCTCATTCACTATAATTCAGTTTTTATTTTTGATGATAAGCCAAATGAAGTTTTACCGCAGTCTTATTGAAAAATTATTGAATAATAACGATGACAAATATGTTGAATCTATTATTTTTAGAGTTTTATTCATATTCAAAATGATTTCTAATCCTATCACTAGTCAGTTGAGTTACTTTTATAACATTATTGAATGGAATAATTCATGCAAAAGCTGATTCATTTTATTGATTTAAAGAGAATTAGAGTGACTTTTCTATTGCTTTAATCCTATGTTTTTATTGACATTTACCTGTCATGATGAAGGAATCAAAGACCTTATCTCTGATTTCCAACGGGCAAATCTGCCACCGAAACAGCTTTTGTCGAACAAATATTAAATGTGAATCAGAAGCCAATGTCTAAGTTTTCCTATACCTCTATAATCTTTGTTAAGCCTTCTATCAAAAAAGGAACAAAGAATTAAGTGTATAGTGAAGTATTTGATATCTGAACTGTGATATGAGCACTGGTCCATCAGTTGCACCTGTCAGAGCCACATGTGCCCTAACTTTATATTTTGTCATTCCTATAACAAAATCAACTTTTATTAAACTCGTGTATAAGTACTCCGTATACTTACTTCTCTATACTTTCTATTTTATCCCATTTCAGGGATGGTTAACACAGTTTCAACTTATTCTCTTCTCTCAGTAGCGATGAATTGCAGCTACTCTTCAACTTATTATTTCTTCACTAATACTTCAACCTTTTCCCATCTTTTATCATTTATTTATCAAAAATTGGATTTATTTGATTTATGATCAATTTTTATATTATATTTATACAAATACTACTTTACTATTGAATTAGGTATTCATTCAAATTATTGAATCAAATTAATTTCTTTCTCTAATTGATTGAAATTGTATGACTTTTTCCCCCACTAATTGATTATTAAATTCAATTCTCTCCATTTTATTATGAAATACTTCTTCAAACTCTTTATACTGGTCTTTATTGGAGAAATACTTTTAATAGAACAAGAATTTATCACTTTTTCTAATCAATAGAATAAATACAATGAGTTTGTTTAGAATTATTTGGACTCTACTCTGTCTATTTGAATGATAGCTATAACTTATTAAACAAATTAAATCTATGAAGAGTTAAGACAATATTATTCAAAGCTATCCTTTGCTTTACATTAAAAATCGTTTAGTATTTAGGAGAGAAGTGAGAGAGAAACTAATCAATAGTGTTGAGTCACCTGAACTGCATGTAGAGAGAGAGAGAGAGAAAGAGAGAGAGAGAGGCATAATATAAAAAGTGTAGTACTGGTGGTGAGAGAGATGCGATGTCATGACTGTCGTATGTATGCATTTGATTTTCCCCTTTTCTAACGTTTGCATAACGTGGTCGCAAAACTTTATGAGCCATAAGTAATAGTGAAGAACGTATGAGAGCCAAAAGTGAGCAAAAATACATATAAAAGTATATGTGAGGCCAAACTGAGGCAAAATGTAATGCGCGACCGACAGTCATCCGACAGTCATCGAAGTTAGTGTTGCTCATGAATTGTGCCTTTGAGTCGTTATGCCTTATGCAGCATCACTCACAAGGAAAAGCACACATCATTGGCTATGAATGTTATAACATTATCCATTGAAAACTCTATGCTAACGGCGGAAGTTAATCATTACTATTGCTTTAAATTATGACTAATGCAAAACTCTAACATTCGACGGTTGAGACATCCATTATTGGAGTGAAGCCTCTTTTTCATGAGATGCTCATTTTGAAGTTGATGGATGAATAGCTTGTAAAATATGACATATGATTCAAACCACGTACGCTTTCTTCCAATTTTGCCCAACTCTTATTCCCCCCTTCAATATACTGAATAACCTATAGGTGTACTCAAGTAACAAAATTATACAACCCTTCAATTTGGCTCCAATTCATGTTAGATTATTTCATGTGTCTTCAGTGCCTTCAGAAAACCTTTATATGCCTTCATTAAGTTGCCATTCTTTCTATAAATGATAGGCTTTGGGTTTAGGTAAGCAAACGTTACAAACATTACAAACGTTACTAATGTTGAAAATAGGGTTTGCAGAGGAGTCGCACCAATTCTACTATCAATTCAACCGATTCTTCATCTTATTTTTTATTTCTCTTTTTTATTATACTTTTTGCTCTACAACTATTTGTTTGCTATTTTTCCGTAAATAATAATGATGTCCTGTTTCGAAATTCTTGTCTTATGACTGCAGGAAAATCCCATTTTCAAAATATTTCTAAAGTGGTTCAACTTTTTTAGCTTAAATAAATTTTTTGCTATTGCTTTATATTTAATCCTATCCAATGCATACGTGGATCAAACAATCAGAAATCATTTTACTTTTTTCTTATTCTTCAAAGATATTCTGTCTCAAAGACATTTTTTTGTTGGAAAACTTAGACGTTTGAAAATGAAAGCAATCACTTTTGTTAGCTTTAACTCTGTCTTTCTCTCTATTTTCTTATTCATATTGTATGTACTCTTAAGCAAAATGTTCAAAATGTAATTCAGGGGAGAATGCATTCAATCCATTAATTTCAATAATTTTATTGGTTTAACATATCATAAACTTTTTTTATTACAATGTTTTCTTATAATTTTAACGATATATATATTCTGTATAATTAAATTTGAATAAGTTTTTAAACTACTGAAATCGAAAAGAGATTGAAATAGATTTAAAACAATATTACCAATCATTTAGTTTGAAGTTCTGTTATATCAGTTGATGAGGAGATGAGGTTATAATTATTTTTATGAACTCTCACTTTTTCTGTTCACTCATTTATTTAATTATACATTAATTAACTCATTATCGATGGTATTAAGTGTTCATCAAATCACTCAATCTATGAATGGTTTGTATTTTATTGTAAATTATAATTAATTTAATTCAAGCCAAATATTAATTAAAAAACGGGTTTCGACATAATTTATTGATTATTAATTTTTTAGAAAAATAAATAAAATTATGTTTTTTAATAATAAGACATAACATAAATATCAGGTGTTATTAAATTTTAAAGGAAAGAAAAGCTTAAAAATTTATTAATGGATTGAATTAATGGTAATATTAGAGAATAAAATATATTTGATTTAAAAAGTTATTATTTTCTCTAATTTAATATTGTTTTATCCAAAAATTGAGTCAAACATTTCTATTATCGATATTATTAACTCAATTAATTGTTTTTTGCGATTTTCTTTAAAGTTAAAAAAAATCTAATATTAGTGTACAATCATTTATACCTGTATTGTATTTATAATTATTACATAACGTAACATTTACAGTAAAGCCAACCCTAACTTATCCAAACCATATAGTATTGATTCTTATATTAACTTAATATAAGGTTAGGCTTAACTACAAGATTGGATTTTGTATTGAAGCCAACTATCAATACTTTAAAGTTTTCAAAAAGTTTAATCGAAATTTTTGTCATACAATTGTATTATATTTTTTGAAAGTTAATGTTTCACAAAATTAAGTCATAAATGTTTGGAATATTCTTTAATCAACATTCAATTTAATTTGAAAATCTCGAGCATTTTTATTTGTCATGTTTTAAAGCTATGTTTAGAAATTGTTTATTTTTTATAAAAATATCAAAATAATCAGCAATGATGACAAAGACGAGTTCCTTTCCTTTCTAATGATCCCTATTTTACACTATTTAATGAGCGAATTAATTATCTTAAATCAGTTTAAAGAAGTTTCAAACCAAATAATTTACGTAAAATAAAATTTGATTTGAATTAATATCTCATTTAGTATAAGACCAGACATTATTTCATTTCTATTAAGATAACTATTAATTCAAAATTAATACATGAATTACAGTACAATTTGATTTGAGTTATTAATTAATAACTACTAATTTTGAATTTGAATTACTATGAATTTCTAGGAAAAGAAAAAGTAAACTAATAAATAAAAATTTACATTAAGTAAAGATATATAATTGTGTAAAAGTGTTTGAAGCGAGAAAAATAAATATATGAATGTGAGTGAAACTATTTTTGTTTGGTTTGCTGTCTGAATGCTATCTCATAATAACAAAAATTAGACAAAAACTTGGTTTTCTTTTGCTTTGTCCCAAAACCAGCCCTTTTATAATTCGAGTTATGCTTTACTATAAATAAGTGAAAAGAAAGTCAACTATCATTCCTTCACATTAACCATTATTTCTTTGCTGATGATTAATCGCAAGTTCTTTTCTTTTCCTATTACTATTTGAGAGATGAAAGCAAAAGGCAATAATAGTAAGTCTTGAAGTTATCCTAAAAGTGTGCTTTACTTTACACTTGACTCAGTTATAAAGTTTATTTTGTAATTGCGTTCGCTATGAAACGAAGTATATGTCAATCTTTAAATTGCTCTCTTTTTAACTTACTTTCATCAAAAGCAGTGGTCACAAAGTTGGGCAACTCTTATAATCTCAAGTCTTAATTCTAAAGTTAACTATTTATTTTCAATACTATTCAATTGCTAATAAATATCTAATCAACTTTTTATGCTCTTCTAATTCTAATTATTTTCTTTCACTGAATAATATGTAATCAGAGAATAATTATATTTGATTTTATTCTCAAGTAGTTATGCGAATAGTTTGCAAATGTTATAATTCTTGTATGTTTACTAAATGAGCAAAAGTTTATCTTAATATTTAGTATTTACTCATAAGAGATATTGGCTTGTTTTCAGTCAAATTACTGTTTATTATCAAATTAAACTTATTTATAATTAATGTTCAATTTATTCTTTGAGCTCAAACTGAAACAGAACTAATTGTATTAATAATTTCAGAGCTAATAAATGTTTGTTTGTCTTGTTTTTTTGAAAATAAGACAAAATTAAATAATAATATTCTAATAATAATAGTTGTACTTTCAATTTGTTTCACTGTTTATTTAATCTTTTCTTTGCTAAAACTCTTTAATACTTTTTTATATTATTTTTATTCTTTCATAAGTTTTAATGCTTTAACGAAAATGACAATTATTTAACATGAAGAGTAATGTTGATCATTGACTAGCTTTCCATTTATAAATTGAAAAACGAGGGCTTCTTAGACCCCGATCTAAGATAAAAGGTTGAGTCTCGTGATTAAAAAATCACTGCCGACTACTAATAAAAAAGAGAAATAGTAGTACAATAGTATACAATAAAAGCTAGTATTATGAGAGAGCGAGAGAGAGAGGTCTGTATAGGGCCGCGTTTCAATCGAATTACCCCACAATTAATAGCAGGCAGAAAAACACATTTACGGTGAAAGGCTTTTTATTAGATTAGGAGCTGAAGCATAGAGAAGGGGAGGAACACGATGACGATGATCACAAGCAGCAAAATAGCTTTTCTCTGACTTCTGGTAGTAGTAGATGGAGATACAAAGCTCAAAAATAATGATACATATGATGATATAACACTTAACTTTGTGCCCATTTAGACATAAAGGTATTGCTCTTAATATTGGGTCTGTCGTGACTCGTGGTGACTGACGTCCTGCCAGAGCTCTAATTAATTTAACTTTTGTCAGTGTCATCATTCAAACTTAATGTGATTTATTTTCTGAGTCAACATTTTAGTAAATGCCAAATGTATACTATTTCCACCTGATCTGAATCATTGTCATCGGCTTTTATCTCTTCGCTTCATTGCATATGAAAGTCAGGCCAAATATATTGAGAATCGTTTACAACAGATGCTGTTTTGATGCAGTTTGTCATTACTCCCCATCTTCAGGAATAATCAAGTACTAGAACTACTCGAGAACAACATCTCATTTTTCTATTAATTTAAGTCATACATGCATTTTAATACCAATATTTCACATCTTGTCCGAATATTATTATATTTTTGTTACTTTACTCGAAATAAACTTACAAAAACTTCAGTTCAATACTCTTTCACAATTGATTATAACTTGAATGCTCTAACGATTTGAAGGTGTCTTTGAATTGATTGTCTTTAAATGTGAAGTTTTAATAATAAAAAAATAAATGGTATTAAGAAATGGTTCATTTTGCTATCACATTAATTCGGTGAACATGACAGTATATATACTTATTTACTGTTACTTAAGGCGTACAGTATTAGCACTTAATATCAAATTTATTTTGTGGTTCACCCCATTGTCACTATATTCTCACTGAATGCATGCTGTCTTGCATTGTCTTTTCTGCTTGATTTCATCTTTACTCAAGCGTTTAGAATTGCATAAAAAAATTCAGTGACTGACATGATTTGCATAATATCTAAATTTCAAACAATATCTTACAGTAGAATTGAAAAGATTTGATATATTAAAAAAGTTTTTTTTCATTATTTAAACTTATTTATAGTTGAATTGGAGAATACGATGCCTGAAGACACAGATTTAATAGTTGAAGCGACAGAAAACGCAGATTCAGCTGAATCTCTAAATAAGTCAAAAGATTTTATGGATCTTTCATCAAATTCGGAAGAATTAAAGATAAGTGCAAATGAAATGAACACTTCAATGAAGACAAAAAAGATTTTGAGTAAAATAAAGAAAGATATTGTCTTAAATGATAAGATTTTGAGTTCAGAACTCAGTGCCAAAGATGCCAAAGATGCCAAAGAGGCCAAAGAGGCGAAAGATGCCAAAGAGGCCAAACATGCCAAAGAGGTTTTATGCAATACTAAGACACGTAATGGTTTCGCAAAGAGTATCACTACTACTAAACTCAGTCAAGATATTAATGATAATGAAACAAAAATAATAAAAGAAACAGTGAACGGTCACGAAGCAGATGATACCGACACAGAAGAAGAGAAAGGTTTAATTGGATTTATGTCTTCAATTACTTCAATATTTATCAATTAATAAAAGTTAATATTTGTTGTTATCTCTATTTTTAGACTACACGACAACTAATGACAAAACTAAGATGTGTACTAATAAGCCATCTGTAAACTGTTTAGAAGAACAAATAGAAGATAATAAAATTAAAGAATATTTACAACGAAGTGATACTGCAGTCATATTTGCTGAACCGGTAGAAAAAGAAGAGATCAAAACTGATCAAAATCATGTTTCCAATGAAAATAATGGACAATCAGTTATCAATATTGTTGATGAGGAACATAAAAATGGTTCGAAGACTGACAAAAATCGGATGCCTGAAAACGGTTCACCGAATCAAAGTATGTCTATTTGTTTGTTTTGATTCATTTCTATTCGATGGCAACTGAAAGAGAGGTTAATGTAGACCTACTCTTATGCGCTATTATACTCTTTTGAATGTTCAGGAAAAGCTCGAAAGGGATTGAAAGGGGTCTCACATTAAAGTTTGAATTGAATGAGAAAACATCGAATGCGAGTTTAGGTTTGAGGAATATATACATGAGGTTTAAAAGCAATGCTTACCAACTCTGAGTTCATGCAACGGAAATTCATGCGTTCCTGAGTTGATGAGAGTATTTGAATCCCTTCTGCTTTGTAGGGATGGGACCCCACCTTCTCTCCCATCTCTGACTGCATAACATTTAACTCCATTCATCCAAATAAGATCATAAATATAAAAGTTAACAATTGGATGACTACTCTTTTACATTGTTTGGGTGTTTATAGTTTTGATTCTCTACTTTTCCTAATGATAACTTACTTTTAAAGATGATTTGCGTTTATGATGTGAAAATGTTTCTTTAGTTGTACACTAGTATGAGATAATGCAATACTCAATTTATGTATAAATTGTATGGCATTAGTTGTTACTATACGTGAATGCGGTATATCATGATAGCTATCAGAGGCCCCATATAGTGAAAAAGAGAGAGTGATTCACAGGAAGGTCTTTAATGATTCGCCACAGCATGAGCTTTGGCAGTAATGTGTTGGCACAGAATTGCTTGACCCCCACTCTCTCGTTTGCTTCAAAGGCATCGCTGCACTCTTGTATACATATATCCTCTCGTATAAACAGGACATCAGCGGCGAGTTTTGTTGAATTTAGATGTTATAACTTGTCTTTAGCTATACTTTTTTCGCTCACTCATTGGTCGGATGGTCTTTCTTTCCCTCTCATCACTACTGAGTCTACCGACCGAATCGCTCTTTTATGTGATGACCTCGATATTAAACATAATTTCATAGTATTCTTCATCACAAGTCAACATAGCTATGACTCTAAAGGATGTATTGCCTTGTATTGTAATGTATTGGCATCGCATTCGCCCGACTAAGGCATCAATTTAGGGGATGACAAAATATTTGAGACTTATCTCAGAGTTATATCAAAGTTATATCAGAGTTATCTCTGCCCTAAACACTACTCTTCATGTTTTCCCAATAATGTAATGCATCGCTTATTTTTCTTTTACTTATAGTTCGCCAGACTTTCTCTCTCTTTTAGTTAACTATCTATTGCTTTGCTCTCTATATCTCTCTTTTAACTCTCTTAACTCTCTCAAGACGGGGGAACACATATGAGTCGATATTTTGGCGCCAGTTGTAGTTGTGAAGCAATAGTTTAATCAGAAACCTGTTGTTGGAGTACTTGTATAATAGATAACACACTTGATGCCTAACATTCTTATGAGGTTATGACTTGAGCATGTATTCCATGCCAAACATATACTTTGAATGACTATTACTGTATTTGATATGATGTGCATTTGAGTTACGAAACAGTGGACAATGTTTTTTGTCTCCTGTTTTGATTGTTAGTGTTTATAAGATGGGAAACCTTAGCGGACACAATGGCGCCAATGCATCACAATTTGATGTTAGCATCTGTAAAGTCACTTACAGTATATGACATTGAGAACCGTGTTCTTGCATTACTGCATAACAGTGTTCTTTCAATTGAACTGAAATGATCTGAATTGAACAGTTCTAGTATTACTTTCACAAACTAAAGGAAAACACTGCAGGATTTTTTCTTATGAAAGGCAATACATTTAGATCATTGCACGGAATTAACTCATCTGTTCAATGACATGTGATGGCAATAAGATATTGCAATTGAACTATTGTTGACTTTTTCATTCGGCTATCAAACTAGAATACAGTACAAAGCAATAGAATATACTCAACTATAACAAACCAGACGTAAGTCAAACTAGAGTTAAGCACAGATTCTTTAGTACTAGTATTTATAGTGTAGTTCTCTTGTACAGTAGTTTGACTTCACTGTCTATGTAAGGATGTGTCCTTTCAGGGAAATAATTCTTTAACTTTTGCTTTGCAATTCACTATTGTTAAGACTAGTGTGTTGTGCAAATATGTTCATATCTATATGAGAGGATACTGTACTACAACTTTATGGTTCTATAAGAATTCAGGAAAGCGTAAATAAGGAATATTGTGCCAAAAGTCCCGAATCAGTTACAATACAACTCATTTCTCTTACAAGTCGATGCAATGGAATGTAGTTAAAAGGGATACCGTTTCTGACTTGTGAGATGATGATAAAGCAGTTGTATTAAGGCTTTATTTGTTACTATTAGGTAGGGTTTGCCTCAGACTATTACAATTGGGCCTCTGTTGAGCTCAACGACCGATAGAGCTAAGAGACAACTCTAAGCTTAATTAAGTTGTGCACAAATTACATTTTGTGCTTCAGTTTTGCTTTCACTAAAACATAACATTGCATATGGAGAGAGAGAGAGAGAGAGAGAGAGAGAGAGAGAGAGAGAGAGAGAGAGAGAGAGAGAGAGAATGGACTGAACTGAGCTTAACTCCCCAGTCACTAAGTTTATGATAGACGTCTTGCAAGTCTAGTTATGATGCATGTTAGCAGTTGTATATGCATTCATGCTTAAAAGATTGAGTATTCGCATTCAAGTTATGCTTCACATTATAAGTAAATTTAATTAATGCATATAAAGCATTGCTTCTTCTAAAATGTTATCATTACTTATTTAGCCAAAGGTAATATTTCTTCTGAAATAAAGGACTGCTCGTTAAGCGTTAGTTGGCTTACATATCGCGCTAATGTATCCCAACCTAAAAGTCACATATAGTCACATATCTATATTAGTGAACCAATGTTTAGGAGATTAGTAATTTCACGTTATTTCTGCGGTTTCATACCGAAAGGGTACAGATCACCATACATTATACGCCATCATCATCATCATCATAACTTTATTTAGAGATAATGAGTGCCTCTGTTCTGTTTTGTATCAAAGCAAAGCCGCGGGCGGTACCTAACCATACAGTATATAAACTTACCACTACTTTAACTGTTTAGAGATATGACTATATATTATAAGCATGTGTACCATATATTAATACATATTCACAGACGAATTTTAGCTATAATAAAGACCTGCATCGCACAAAACACGATTAAAAAGTTTTAATATCTGCTTAATTAATCTCTGCTGCCTTCCAGGCCTCGCTCTTTTTTACGCTACATTAAGATATTCTATATTCACTACATTAAGGGGTGATTTACTTCAACTCTTGAATTCTCATTCTTTTTATTGCTTATATATTATATTAAATTTTTTTATCAGCAGAAGATCTGCATCAGAGCTTCCAAAACAATAAACAGAAATACAAAGTTCTTTAATTCTGTTTTTGTCAATTTGATTCTCAAAATATTTTTATTTGAGAATTTATATTTGATTTCTTTATTAATTAAACTTATGGTTCGTTTAGTTTAATATAATATATTTAATACTTTGAAGAAAATTAATTATAAAGAGAGATACATTGCTATATTTGCAACCGTAGAATATTTCATTTGTCATTTATTATGTATGTCCTAAAGAGAGTATATATTCAAAAGAAAGAGACAATAGGGAGCGGACTAATTAACGAAGAAAACACCGGCGGCAGTCATTAATTTTAAACCCGGTTAAAATAGCTTATTCGCGCCTTCGTTTTCACTGATAAGTTGGAGAATATTTATTGTCACCCAAACTGATTAAAAGTGTAGCTTATATGCAGACTATTATAACTAGAGCTTCAAAGCGTAAGTATTATAGCCTTTAGGAATAGAAAGTATGGCACTTAGTTTGCAGTATTATGAAAGCGTATATACTTTTATCAATTCATTTTATGTGTAGACCTTTTGTCGATGAGGTTCACGCTTATATCTATTATCATGCTTTGTTAGATAAATTACATTTTCATTTGCTCTTTTATAATTGAAAAGCAATAATTAACTCAAGCTTTTTGTAACACCTCTTTTTTACTCTTATAACACATTTTGGTTAATACTCTCTGAAATATGACACTATCGCCTGCTCTTTATATTTGCTTTTGTTTTCTTATTACAGATAAAAGCATCCCAATGTTGACTGTATTCTGTAGTATACATTCCATTCTAACTTGTTTTTCTTCCACAAAAGCCAATAATGCATTGCATTCCACCAAAAACAAGGTAAAGACAGCTATTATATTCTCAACTAAAGTCCTTTTGGTAACGAATCGAATCACTATTCCTTTACGGTGTGTGTGTCTTACGAGTTGTGTGTCTTCTCTAATGTCGTAGTCTTTCTATAATCCTATGTGTGCTTCACTAGAATTCCAAATCATTTTGATAGAAAGTAAGCTTTGCTATTGATATTATTTGGTAGGTTTTCTAACGTGTGCCTCATTGTATGCCTTTCTATGCCTTTGTCTACCATTTCAAACAGTGTAAAGCCATTCTCCCTCCTGAGTATCAGTTGCACCACTAGAATAGCTTGACTGCACAGAAAATGACATTACAGGAGTAAAAAGCTATAGTAAAGTCGTTCAAATAAGAGATAACTTTCGAATTGGCTTTATATATATATTATGCGCAAATTTATAGACAGTCACTATTATCTCAATACTGTTCTGGGGAAAAGCAATCGGATTAAGTAAGAATCCGAATGGCTTTTGTTGCGAGAATATTCGCTTTGATCAGCGAAATGCGGATTTATGCATACATAACACTATGAATAGTTGATTTCTACTCATACCTACACTAACAAAGTTTTCTCCCTCTAGTCATTCAATGAAAGTCAGGTATATCTCAGCTGTAATGCAGCCTTATTTCCAAGCCGTAAACCTCACGAGATTTGCTTTCTTTTATATGCCTTAACGCTCTTCCTCTTATATTATTGTTATAGCGATTGCTTAGTTTTTCGATATCATTACAACGACACCCGTATAAAATGTTCGCATGCAGGTTAAGCCATTTACACTCGTGGCACGTAAGAGGTATTTCTATTTTTGCGATGTGATGACAGAAAGGCACCCATTCAGCCAAAGTGGCACGACTCACATCTCTGGTTACAGCAGTCTTATTGATTCAGCAATTAAGCCCCCCATACAGTTGATGCACTGCTGCAGTATTGCAGTATCGCATTTAGCATCCAAACAATTCTATCCCCTATACTTCTTCGACCAGATCGAAAGACATTTTCTGCATTCTCTCTATGCCTGCAATGCGACTCTCGTCTCTCTCTCTCTCCCTCTATCTTCTCTATTGCCTCTTTACTAAGCCTCATAAGAGCCAACTCTGTTGTCAAGGTAGTGCACTAGACGTGATCTGCATCTATTTACAAACAATCATATCAAATACAATTTTTCCTCCATCAGACAATTTCTATTCCTTACCTCAACCTTTTTCATGTGCACTCAAATCTTTTAAAAGTCATATTCTTTACTTTAAAACTTTTCTCTTTTTTGACCTTCTATTATGAAGATTTTACTTGAAAACACATATGAGATGCTTTCGTCCAATTTTAAAATGAATTTAAGCTTTAAAATAGTTTGATTTTATTTATTGAAAGTAAAGTATGTTTACAGAGCTTCAAATTATTTGATAGAAAACTGATTTTGCTATAGAGAGATGCAATAATACAAAATTGATACGGAAGTAGAGTTTGAAACATTCGCAAAGTTGCATAGCTTGATAGTCATAGCAAGTGTTTACCACCAACAGCGAAAGGTAATAAAAGTCTGAGTTGGTATTTAGAGAGTGAGACTAATAATGATTCGATGGCATTACCTGAGGCAGGTTTGTATGCCAATAGCCATAGGGGGTGACTCAATAGTTGGCTTCACTTCTATGCATTATATAAAGCTCATATTCCTATCAGAACTATGTTTGCTTTTACTTTTTCTCTCACAAGTTTGCAAAATGCAAAGAGAAAACTCGAGTCAATTTGCAATTTGTGTGATTTATTGAATCGATTCGCCTTTCGCTTCGCACGAGTTCATGACTGCTTTTAAAGGTAGAATAGTTTAGCACTAAACACATCCTACACTTTCTACTCTTTACAAAATACATCACTGCATCTGTTATAATACTCCTGTAGTTATATTTGCCTCCATTGAGACCTACTTATTGCATGTCTTCTAATGTCTATTAGTGTTGTTTCGGTTCTGCACAAAATGAAGCCTCTTATCAGTTCCGATAAATTATTCAGATTTATTTAATTTACTTTTATTCTAATAATTGACAATCAAATTATTTAATGGAAAAACTTGAGCTCAAAGCCATTTATTTTATCTTTATTAAAAAGATCTAAAAAATGTTTGGAAAATTTAAATTGCACTTTCACTATACTAACAGCCAAAGTAATACTTATTAACTAACTTATATTGCTTTCTCTTTAAATCTCTAAAGTCATTAAAAGTTAGCTCTCCTTTTTGAAAACTAATTACGAACACTTCTGTCAACGTCTTCGAGAGTAAGTCAATTCACTTCTTTGTTATTCACTTCAAACCATTATAATCTCAAGTGGACTCACATTTCGAGACAAATTTATAACAATTTATAACTTTTAAGGTCTATTTTTCATATAAATATTATTTTTTCATCATAAGACATCATAAACATTAACATTTAAAAGTTATTCGTTTCACACAATTAAATTTCATCCAATCAACGAAATGACGTCAGTGTTAAAGCAATTATTGTGAAGACGCCTAATGTCTAAATATTGATGTAAACAAAAATTAAAATCTGTTTTGAGTCTTACAAATCTGTATAATATCTGACATTGAGTTGAAAATTGCATCAAATATTTAATATATTAGAGAAAAAGTGCTGCATTAGTAGTATTAATACAAACTATTAGTATTATTCTTATTGTGCGCAATATTTCTGTTGGAGTTAACGATATATTTCCTCAACATATTTCGATATAATATTTTTTGTACAAAACTCGTTAATTACATGTCTTGAGAGCTGTTTATAATACAATGAATTTATATTATACAACTTGCAATAAATATAATAGAAAGTGTGCAGAGATGCAAAACGCTTTTCTCATTGCTTCCGCATGATTACCCTTGAGCTTATATATAAGCTTGGTAATTATCACACACCGTCAACAACGACTTAGCCATGATTTATAACCTTATATGCAAAGTTTGCCAACAAAAAGTTAAAAACACTGTTGCTGTAGAACTGCTATAAAGTTGGTGTAGAGTTGCTGTAGAGTTGCTGTAGAGTTGCTGTAGAGTTGCTGTAGAGTTGCTGTAGAGTTGCAGTAGAGCTGCAGTACTGGTAT
>JAQFXV010000058.1:0-44724 GCA_034694065.1 Camisia spinifer
TATTGTTTAAACTTTGTGGAAGTCTCTAAAATGGAAGCTATGAATCAGTGTTTCAAACCTTAACGCGTAGAAGAGTTCTGTTTACAAAAAAACTTCTATTTTTACGCTTTAAGGAATCATATAATCTTATTATAGTTTTATGAATTAAAAACTGTATATTCAAAAATTCCTAAACCTGAAGAAAAACTTCGGTTTTTATCAATTGAATGAAAATTTGGGCACAAATCAATGGTAAATAGACTTGAAAACTATAGCTTAATCATTAGTTCACACATTTGTTAAACTATTTAGTCATTAATTATTGAAATTTAAGCCTTAATTTAAACACTAATTTAATGGATTTATTTATTTAGTTGACTATATATACAGTTTTTAATTGATAAAACCATAATAAGGTCAACCCTATTATATCATTCCTTAAGTTATTATTCAAAAAAGAAGTCACTATTTTCTTGTAGAATAAAAAATATACTTTAGTCAACAGTAAGAACAGAATCAAAATTTGAATTATTTATTAAATAGTATTAAAAATAGTAGCGAATTAAAAATATGTCAATCAATGATTCAAGTGATGCTCATTTTCATTAAAATAACCATAAAATAGTACTGAAAAACCTATAACTTTGAACTTCAAATAAGTTCTAGTATTCAATTATTCTCTTATTGAAAACCTTTGCTTTCAGTCGACTAATTGCTAAGTAATTCACAAAAGAATATATTTTATCGATTTTGGAAACATCAGTAGAATATTGAATAAGCTATAAAATTATGCGAAAATTTGCATTTGAAAAGGAGTTAGAAAAACAGTTTTTTCTACTCATGAGTGAGTATGAGTTTAGAGAATTGCATAAATTAGTGAACAAACCCGTAAGAAATATATATTGGGATTCTATTCTCATAATTAGTTTTCTTTTAATCTCAAAAAAGCAATAAAGAATTGTTTATATTATAAACTAATTGAAACCTTTCGCCTAAAGGTTTGTGATCAAGACTTAGGAGTATTTGAATATCCTTTTTAGTGGAAAGACTTCTTAAATTTTCAAGTTTTTGATAGACTTTGATGAATAAAATTGAGAAAATGTTAAATGATTGGTTTGAATTAAAAAAAAGACTCACTATAAGCACAATTATCTCCAGCATAATCAGCATCACATTTACAGTTTCCCATAACACAAACTCCATGTCCGTGACAATCAAAAGGACACGGAATATTAGATTCATCGGCTATGTTGAAAACTAATGATATATCCGCAGACATCAGAGCGTCGTTATAGATAGATATGAACCAATTTCCCCGATCGAGAAATTTAGTGAATTCACTGAATTGAGTTTTGTCATTATTGGCCGCTCGAGGAGTTCTTGAACTACCAATAATTCTGCCGATAATTTCCATAAAATCGTATTTAGTATGTGTTGGAACTGTGTCTCGACTCGCATATATGCCAAGTGTTGAGCCCAATGGCATACTTAGATTAAACTTGACCAGAGATGGATCTGATTGTGTCAATTGTATATTCCAATGACCAAATGAAGGCACTCTATGTGAATGTCTTTTACCCAATTGCACTTCAATGAATTTGTTTTGTTCTGGCGGATAATTCTTAGCTGAAAGTGATTTCGGCTCTAAATTTTTAGTTAATGATCAAAAATTTTTAATTATCAAATTATTTTTCTCAAACATCCATCAAATTTAATACTCGAACAAATATTTGGCAACAAATAGAACTAATTTTAAGTGTAATAATTTTGTTGCAATTCGTATCAAAGTATTTAAATTTATGGTCAGAATATTGTTAGTTATAAATTAGCGAACATTTGAAGAGATAATTAAATCAAAACATCGAATTGAATGAATCTAAATCAGGAAACATGAAAAGGTCGCAAACAATGATATACAAGACTTACTGATATCTTCGATAACACCATCTGTTGATGATTGAGTTATCGGTAAATCAGATTTATCGCAACTCTTAGAACTACTTTCATAAATATTCAAATCGATTGCATGCAAATCATCGTTAGATTCGTTTAAGTTATTCTTATCATTACTTGAGTCGATGTTTTCATGTATTAGTTTTTCATCAGAAAGAAATTGACTAGAATTTGATCGATAGGGATCATTGTCGACTCCAATCTCAAACTTATCAATTTGTGATTCAATATTAATCTTTAATTCATTATTGACTGTTTGCTTTAGAGGCAAAGCTAAAGGCATTTCGATGCGATCCTCAACATTCTCTTCAATGATTAGTGGATTAGTTTCATGCACTCTATCATCAAAATTATTCCTATCACCACTACCAGAATCATGCTCTTCACCACTTCCCTCATCATTACCGTTAATATTGTTAATTTTTAAATCATGCAGTGTTAGTAATTGTTGATCAGAAATAGATCTCTTACTTTTGCCCTCACTTTCAGCATTTTTAAGCTCTGATTCCATGTCATCGACCATCACAGGGCAGTTATGACTCTCTGTTAAGCCACCTGAAGATAACGCTGAACCTAAATAATAAAGAATAGGGTGAAAATTGTGAAAGTAGAGAAAATGAGATAAACATTGTATAAATATGAAAATAATCATTTAGACTCTCATATTTGACATCAAAATAAAGAAATATTACACTCAGAGGCAAATATCAATAAAAGGGGATCTTATGATAAAGGTTTCCAATGGCCTAAATCAAGGGCTACTAAATGTTTGGGAAACAATGACTCAAATTATTTCAACTAAAGTCAAGTTTAGTTATAAATTTGAAATTTATTTCGTAAAAAACTCAGTTCTATTCGAAGCTAATTTATTTTTTCAAAATTTAATGATATGAACAAATGTTAATTTAGTTTAAAATCACTGAATGACTAATTTGATGATATCGATCAAGTTATTATGTCTTTTATTAATATTAAACTTGATTTGGTTCAAAGGAGAAAAATTAAATATTTGGGACGAAAAATGAATGGAAAGCAATAAGAGCTAAATAAAAAGATAGCAGCAATTTATTAAAAAAGAGGAGCAGAAAAAGGCATCAACACTAACATCAATAAAAGATGAGAGGCTTATCCTATAAGACTTACTCATAATAAAGGTAATCGCTATTATAAGTGCCAAAGATAATAACATAAATGTGATGGCAGTACATCTCCAACTGCATTGTGTAGACAATGTCTTCCTCAGATGAAATCTTGATCCGGCCAAATGAGAAGCCAAAGGCCGACCAAAATGATTGCGGACGGGAACTACTGATGGCAGCTGACAACTAAAATTAAATTATTATGTTATCATATTATTTTATTATATTATTAGTTAATACTTTATTCTATTCAGTAAAGAGCTGTTTAATGTTAATCAAATTCATAATTAAGATTTGACTCAAAGTTGTGATTTTTTAGAGCTTTATTCATTAGAGATTTTATTGAAATTTCATTCAATTAGAAGAATATAAACCATTAGAAGAAAAACTTTTGCCGCAAAAGTTTATATTCAGTTTATTATTCGATAGATAATATCAAAAGTGACGTCAATAAAACCGAAATAATAATAGAATAATATAGTATAAGATATAACAGGCTGTGAACAAAGTGACAAATTTATTTATTAATATTGATATTTACCTATCAATGTTTTTCTTGGACTCTGATTTCTTCAATGGCATTGTGCCGGTTGTGTTGAAGTCATTGGATTGCAATGGATTTCCTAATCCCTTGTGACCATCTATACATACAATAAATAGAACAAATACAATATACTTTTACTGTATTAGAAGAAAGAAAGGTAACCCTATAGAAGATGTAATATTAAATGTCATTTAAAAGAAAAGCGGATTAAGAGTACTGATATTGGTACAAAACAACAAAATAATTCTAAGATAATAAAGTTAAATATTTATTCTATTAGAAAACTGAAGTCTCGTATTTCATCCTATATCCTAGTCTTAAGCTATAATTTTGCATTAAAATCAAACTGAAATCATCTTATTCTTTTCTCGAATTTAATATTCTCATTATTTAATATTATTTAGAATATTCTGCATTTCACTTATGTTAACTAAACTTGATATCTGAAATCTAAAAATACAACAACAAATTTCGAATAAGTCTTATAATTATTCTCGAATACTCGAATTGATCGCATTATTACCATTTAATATGAACCTAATTATAACTTTGGGACTTAATTGAAACTTCTTTTTACTTGATTAGAAATGATGTTTAAGCTTAATTGATAACAAGAACTTTTCTAAGAATCGTGAACTCAATTCTATTCTTTATTCGTTGATTGAATGACAAATTATTAATGATAGATTAGAAGTAAACCTACCATTTGGAATGAATAGAGAGCCGGACGCAGTCCTCATCAGACATGTTGGCTCAAAGTCTACATTATTACCAGTATCTAAATTATTCTGAAAAGGCATTAAATTATGATGAGATTTATTCTTTAAGTTATGTTCTAAAGTGTTGTTATGAGGAGATTTCCATCCTTCGAGTGATGTTTGATGATGGTTCATGAAGAATTGGGGTGGAGGAGGAACTTGTATCGGCATTTGTGGTTCACTTTCTACTGGTGAGGGATAGCCTATAGAATAAAGAAAAGTAACATTAAATAATAAATTATATTAACGGTATCGCAGATATACACTGCATATAATGTTCGGGTATTTCAAGTGAACATTTCTTCTCATTCAATTTTGGATAGCATTCGATAGTCGGCTTTTTCTCTCTCAAAAAAGATAAAAACCCTCGCGAATAAAAAATATTTGGCTCTCGAAAACGCAGAAATAGAGTGAGAAAACTTAACTCAGTTTTCGAGGAGAGAGAAAAGGAAGGGAATGATTTTTTTATATGAAGATATGTTAAATAAGATGAGACTTAAAATCCATGATAAAAATGTACTATTGTAGAGGGTGTCCAAAATTAAGCTTCACATGTAAGGGAATCACAGCTGAAACTATCAATACATGATTAAAATGCGATAAATTTACTGCCGATAAATGTATATCTTTTTTTTATAACTGTAAGCTTTTATAAACCATCAATTATATTTTTAATTTTTAATCTTTCAGTTATGAACAAAATTAATTCAATAGAATGAGATCATATGGAATATTCAGACATTCATAAATAGAGAGAGCATGAAATTCAAACTTAATTTTCTGATCAATTTTTTTTCATTTTGATTAGGTTTTAATTTTTTAAAGCCTGTTTGACTTGTAATGAAATAAAAACTTGACTTTTCCTATTGAAAAATATCAGTACATTTGGAAGCATTGAAGTTAATTTACGTCAAACTAAGAAAGAATTAATTATTTAAGTCTTTTTTATAATGAAAAAATATAATTAAATTGGAAGCTTGAATATAATCCATTCTCATTTATATTTGTGGAGGAATTTCTTTTTGATAATATGGGCAAAAGTATAGTTTTGTAGTTTTACTGTTGCTAACAAGAAGAGGAATTCAAATACATTATTCATAACACTATTCCTTTGCCGCGAAGTAAATGCGCTGCTATTGCAGTATTTTTCAATTGACTTAAGAAAAGAGATGGGATTCCAATTAAGGGAATCTTAAGAGACAGACAGAGAGCTGAGATCTATGGGCACGAATAGAGATGTGAAGAGATGTTTGGGATATATACGATGTTTGGCAAACTTAATATTACATCGCATGCCATGAAGTTATCACTAACTTTATTGTAGTGAATGCTAGTATTGGTGGCATTAAAGTGCACTACAATCTCATCAATTTTGAATACTCCCTATAAATTCATTGTTACTGCCATTCATTTTGCACATTAAGACAATGTTTGTATTTTCAATGTCTATTTTAACATTTAATGAACTTAAATTTTTTTGCTCACAATAAGTAAGTTTACTATATATCTATATTATACTATTCAAAAGTCTGTCTGTTTGTTTGTCTGTTTGACAGGCTATAGACTCGGCTCCTGGACATGTAACCAGTATGACCCGGGGGTTTCACGACGGGTGTCAATTCATAAATTACGTTGAAAGTTTTTGAAGACGTAATTTACGGATAGGCCCGAATTTTGACCATGCTTTAGCACGGGCTTCGAGGCTAGTTAAGTTCTAAAAACACTTTAAAAATTTATATTAAATTTTTACTACAACTTCCTTTGAAATGTTTCTCAAGTTCTTTAAATTTATTTTCTGCCATAAAATACACATTTAAGTCAAATAAAATGACCTCATTTTCGAAACTACTATCAAACTTTTGATTATTTATTTTATTTGATAAAATTGTTGCATAGAGTTTGTTGTGGCGTAAAATAGTTTCAATTTCAGAAAGCAATCTCGAATTGCTTGCCATTTGGCTCAATGTTTTTGATTACATAAAATAATTTTTATTCTCAAAGAGAAACTGATTCGTACTTAAATAGCTTAGCATTTAAAAAATTTAATTTAAACATCATTTTCAAATTTAGCTAAATTATGAGTTTTATTCACAATATATTTTCTCACTAAAGGTATATTTCACTATATGCTCACATTTATTTGATTTAAGATTAATACTACTGTTTACTCAGGATTTTTCACTGCTATCTCTAAAAGAAAAATAAATAAATCCTTAATTAATTAAAATGAACCACAAATTCTATAATTTAAAACTAATTATGAAGTTTATTAATAGTTTATAAAGTCGAGAATTTATTGACAATGAAGTGAATAGAGAGTATAATTCAATTACTAATAATTTTGTTATTTTGAATTTCGAGAAATTTTGATATGAAATACAAGAATAACATTTATTTGAGAGGAGACAGATCTGAAAACTAGTGACATTCAAGAGTAAAATGCACTTAAAATACTTTAATTTTTTATTTTCTCAAGTTTTGAAGCATTTCAAAGTAAGAGTCCTATCGTTGTCCTGCATATGACATCAATATTTAGCACTCATGTGTAACAAAACCTCTTCTTAGTCAACATCAACAGTGAGAAAATCCACTTCAAGTCAGAAAAACGAAACGACAAGAACATCAACACATGACAAATGTTCACAACTCGCAAACCAAATCAACTCAGAAAGAAAAAATTGTTCGGAAACTGGGTATAGATTCTAGTGAACTGATGGGACTCGGAATCCATCTGAATGCAAAATAGTGACAATTGCAGCAAAGCATCAATTTGTCTCAATCCAGTCTCAATCCAATACAAAGAGACAAAACAGACAAACATATACTGAAACATAACAACAAAATGATGCTTTTATTTCAAGCTCAGATAAACACAAAAAAAACTAACTCATTATTATGCATAAAATAGAACTTATTTCAAAAAAGATCATAAATTTCATAAGAGATAAAAAACAAAGTCTGAATTTATTCTTGTTTTGTGCGAAATTTTATACAATTTATATTTTAAACTCATTGAAATTTAATTGAGTCGATATTCGACATAAAAAGCAAATATAAATAAAAACAAAAGTTTGAATAAAAATAACGGGAAGTTTCAAATTTGCATCAAAAAAGGCACTGTTTTTCAATTGTTCAACTGAATATCTAATATAGAAAGTATTTATTTAAATCTAAATAAAGAGAAGAGCATATAAATGAAGCTTTTGGCGAATTGCAAATAGAGATAATATTAATGATTGTTAGAGACATACATTTTTATGATAGGGCTGTGTTTGTGGCGCACATTAATAACCAAAACGTGAGAGGAGTTGGAACTGAAGTCATCCGATATTAAATAATGATTTATAGTTTATGAAAGACATTGATGAGAAACGAGAAGAAGGATAAAGAGTTGAATGTTATAAACATTTCATTTATATTATACAAAAGTAATTGAAACGCTACAGAATAACTAATTTTGAAATATCAATCAATTGAATGAAGAATATAAGGAAAAATAATTATTCAAATGATTAATACAAAATAGACTTCGATAACTCCTTAGCAAAGTATAGATCTCTTATTTTTGGAAAAACTTTGATAACTCTCTTTACAACTTCGATAATATAACGTATATTTATGTCAGATTTAAAATTAAAGCAATTGCTAACAACATGGATAACAGTTAGGTCCTCATGTTTTTTGAGCTCTTCTGTTTGTGACAGTTTACTATTTACCATCACTGGAGTGTACAGAACATGCATTGAAATTACAACAAAGAAGATCATTAATGCTACCAAACATTTTTCTTTATATGTTTGACTATAAAGAGATACTGAAATCGAAAACGCATACAAGTCATTAGTAGATGAATGAATAAATGAGGAAAAATAGGGACAAATAAAGTTTTTGGTAACTATAAATTGTATTTTCTTTCATTTGAAAGGACTAAATATTTTAAAAGGAACAGATGCCTAAAGCTTAATAGTAAATGATAATAGTAAGAAAAAATAATAAGTAAGACTCGGATTTAATAGTAATCTAAATTTCAAACTCTTCGGTCTCTTCTAATGATTCAAATGAAAATTTTTAATTTTCGATCAGTCTTTTGAATTAGTATAAATGGAGTGAATTATATTGTTTGAACATTTATGTCGATTAAATACAACACTAAATTATTGTGATTACCAATTATTGTAAAAACTCATGGCTAATGAAGTCTTCAATTATGAAAAATTAATAAATGTTCAACAGTTTCTATCAAATTTGTTATAAAGTATTATTTATGTCATACAGTATTAAGAAAGTAAAAATTTTCAGTATACAGTAGTGAAGAAGATTTTATAATAAAATATTTTGCTCTTTTATTGCTCGTTAAATCTAATTTTATAGGAACTGAAGTGAAGTGAATCGAGTTGACTAACAAGAAGCTAATAAATTACTTTATAAGACTAATGATGAAAAGATTTTGTCAAGTTTTGAGATTTAAGCCTTGTCTACACTATCAAAATCTCTAACTTTGGAAGGTAAGGAAAGGGTATGGGTAGGTAAGAGGCATCTACACTGAACTGTATTTTCTTGCATTAAGGACAGTTTTCTCCTATTTTTAGGATTTAAAAATAAACAAATACATTTAAATCACAAAATTTTTAGCATAAACTAATGCAGCTTACCTACGAAAGTAAGGAAAACGTTTCTACACTACAACTTAGGTAAGCACTTACTTTGGAAGGAATGGGTCAGTAGCTTACTTTGGTAGGTAAGCAAACCCATGGGTAGGTAAGTGAGAATAGGTATCTACACTTCTATATTCTCATACTCACGATGGGTAAGGCAAGCATATCATAGTGTAGACGACGCTTTATACTTCTGTTTAATTCTAAATCATTAGTAACAAGTCAAGTAATTATACCTTATAATGAAACTCAAGCGCAAAAAATATGATTTTAATTTCGCTTATACTAACAGTGATCGAAGTTTTGAAACTTCTAAAACAGAATAATTCTATAGTTTTTGTGACTCAAGAAAATAAGGATTTTGTCGTAAGATAATTGTGAACTTTATGAATATGAGGTCATAGAACTAATTCAAGCAAAGCTTTGAAACTTAAGCATTTATGGAATATAATATGCGTTAACGAACCGAAAAGAATAGAGTTTCACAGGAATAATAGTTTTACTCCAAAAGAGAGCGTGAAATAGTGGAGAAAAAGAGGAATATTAAGACTAAATAATCATAAACGAAGAGTGAAGTCTGTAAATAAGGAAGTTCGGAAATTGGATAATTTTAAAGGTCTTGTGTTTGTCACTCAGTCAGAGTTTATGTTTCTATAAATGTGAGCTTTAATAATATAAATCAGTCATGAATTTTCTTATGAATGTATGTGAGCATATCATATAAGTTTAGCACTCGATTCAATACAATGAGCTGAGAAAAAATGAGAATAAATAATAAGAACACATATGTACGCAGTAAAAAATCGATAATCCTCTAAGCATGAAAAGTACATAAGGAGTTCTTAGATTATGTCAATTCAATACAATTTCTGCATGAGTGACATCCAATAGTTATGTAATTTTTTCCTAATTCTAATGTTTCTATTGATAGAATCACTTAACAAACTATCAAATTTTAAAGAAAGATTAATGAAGTTTTAATGTTAATAAAATAAACTTGAATTACAAATAAATTTTTAGAAAAACACAGGAATTGAGGCAAAATACTTATGAACTACTCTTGCATTATATAATAGTTAACGAGACGCATAAGCGCTCAAAAGAAAAGATGGTATTGAGCACAATAGAAAGCTTCACAAATACTTAAAGCGAAGTTTGCAACCAGTAGAATGTGATGCTGAATGTCTTTCAAGTGTGTCTTTGAGTGGTTCTCTTATTTCGCAGGCTTACACATACTGTGAGTGAAAGAAGTACAAAATGAGACCCCAAGAATGCTACCTTTGATAGGTTTCACCGATTGGATACAGTGTCACAAACAGATGCCAGAATAGCAACAAAAATAAATATCTATTCTCTACTATTACTCATTTATCGGATGAAGTCTTTCAGGAGCTCTCTCTTTACACAGCAACACAAAATTCTTTTATGTCTGCCTCTAATTCAACTGTTTAATTAGGAGAATGTTTCAACAAGTTATTAGTTCAGCAAAGTCTTCATTAATGGTTTAGACATACTTGAAAAAAAGTAATCAACAAAATTCGATTCATTTAAAAAATACTAATAATACTAGTGCTCAATCAGACTTTCATTTTCTCCGAAACTTACAAATTCTTTAAATATTAAAATTAATTTATTGTAATTTAGAGATTGCAAAAAATAAACTTCAAAATTGAATAAATCCATTAAAAATTCTAAATCAAGGAATACAGATATGGCAGAAGTAAATGATTTGAATTTGTAATTTAAAATAGAAAAAATATGTAAAAACACAATTTTTGAATGCTGAGAAAAGATGGAAAGATATAACGGTAAACTGAAAAAACCTATTTGAGTCATAAATTTGTGATTCTTTTACATTTTCAGTGATGTGTAAGAGATGAAGAGTGAGAATGAAATGAAGTCTTGGGTGACGTTCATTGGAGAGCAACGCAAACATAAGCAATTGATGAAATAGAATGCGTGAAACCTTAGATAGTATGAGAGAATTAAAGGAAACCAAGAATAAAAGTTAGAAAAAGTTTTCTCGTGTTCTGTTCTGTTAAACAAACTATGAGACAAAAAAGTTTTATTACCAGACGTGAAACTTTAGCTTCAATTCCGGCTTTTGGGAAATAAAGTGAAAGCAAAGATTGTATTCTATATACTGGTAATGGGCTCAAAAAATCCATTTTATTATTAATAATTTTGTTTTTGTATTTTCTAAGATTTTGAAGTAAGCAAATAAAGAAGAAAATGCATTGAATGCACTGTATTTCTGATTCAGAATATATTAAAATTTATGTTAAAGTGAACTTTTAGCCTAAAGTTTATTTAGAGCGAAGAAATAAATCCTACTTTTAGGCAAATAAATCCTTTTCTATTTTGATACAAACAAAACACTTTCATCAACAAAGAAAAAAGGAAAAAGTGAAATTTGAGCTAAAACTTTGAATAAATCAAGAGTAGATAGTATTTTTCAAATTGAAAATTCTTAAGATCAGAAAAGTACGTGAATTTGAAGGATAATGCATTCGATGCCATTGAGGGACTTGTTTTGATTTGGCCAATACTACACTACTCTATTCTTTATATTGAAAAAAATAGGCAAACGAACAGCATCTCCCTCTCACTCACTCACTATTTTGCTTGATCAGTGGCATCAATACCTAGTGGGACATCAATAACATCGTAACACCGAATCTATACATCCATATATTTACACACATAGACTGTATGAATACTGTTAATGCTGTTTTGCATTTTATAATATATTCATCAGATTCAAAGTGAGGTCTCTGTTCTAGGCTTTGCTCTGAATATACAATTTGATAGCGAAAGAGTCTTTTTATTTGAAGTCTTTTATGGAGTGAGAAATACTTGCAAAAAAGGACAAACATCACATTTAGGGTACGATACACTCTCTTTTGTACACATTCGCCAAAATTTACATATATTTATCTTTCTAGAAAACTTTCAACCATTTTGAGCAAACAGTTTGACAGGAAATTGTAAGTTTCGAGAAAAAATCTTCATAAGCTTTACGAAAAATAGAAACAAATTCCTAATAAATAAGCTTTCAATGTTGAAAAATAAGAGTCTTGTAAATTAATCCATGAAAGAGCTAAATGAAGTGAAAACATATCATATCATACTTTTCAATCAAACAAATGCAATATTAATGCTCTACAGTTTTTAGTTTATAAGTTTTTCAAACTCGTAAGTCTAAGTTAATTGAGACACTGCTTGATGTCAATGATTAATATAAAAATTCATGCGATTTTGTTTGATTATAAGGCTTTAACGTTTATTTGTTTCGCGCTATGCTTGAGAACGATATAAAGTTGAGGTTAATTTATAGAAGAATTAGAAAATGATATGCAAAAATGGACATCAATGTATGTTTAAATGTGAAAATTGGTTTCACTCAAGTTCTATTTATATCTATAATTATATCTTACGAAACTATATTTCTCAAACTATATGAAAAACTCATATTAAAAAACAAGATAATAATTTGTATATCAAATATTTGCTTATTATTGTTTACTGAAACATATATTTCGATTCTGAAAAGTCAAATTAAATTCATTATAATATCTTTGTTCAGATATCAGACAAGTTTTTTTAGTGTAACAAATATTTTCATTAGTAGAGCTGTTTATCGTTATGAAATTCAATGAGCAAAGTTGCGACTATAAGTAAATTATTGAAGATAAAGATTGATTTTTTTGAAATTACCGGAATATATATATGAAAAATTTGAAAATAACAAAAAATATAATTCAACTCAAATTCTCATATATTTCACAGGGATGGTCAAGAAGGGGGAAGTACTTTGGCCATCCCTGTATACTTTTCATCTTGAGATATATTCTGTTTAATCTATTATAATTTAAAATTTTTTTGGTTAATAAAAATAATATATTGATATAATACAAATCATCTTTTTATATTCAATAAATAATTGAAGGTACAGAACAAGCTTTTATTTTGATTGACTCCCTTTTTAACGAAAAAGAGTTGACTCAAGTTGAAAAATAATTTGTTAAAAATGTAATGAAAAATTTGAAAAATACCTCTTGATCTTCGATATATTGCTGATTCTGCGTAATGGGTGGCTTTGACCGGATGTGTTCCTATGTTTGGATGATTATTTGAAGATCTCGATGAAGTTCCTGTTGATGATCCAGAGGCTCGATCACCAATACGTTCGTATTGACGGTCAGAACCGATCACATTGTATTCATCTGTTTCACTATCATCTGAATTACGATGTGGTACAGGATGTCGAATGTGGTCACGAGATCTGTTCAATCTTGTTATTGATTCCATTTTTATGAATTCAATTCAATTAAATATGTTGTCTAAAGAGAAGAACCAAATCTATACAGAAAAACGTTTCAACAAATTAGTTTGAGTTAGTTATGCATCAAATCAATGAATACTATGAATGAAGAATTTGTACTAATTATTAATGAGTCAGTTTAAGTTGCATTTATTAATTGCAATAATTAGTTAGAAAGACAATTGCAAATTATAATTAGTGAGAAGAAGGAAAAATCGATAAATTCTTTGTTCTTAAGAAGTTATTTCAAGCACTATTTCATTAGCAAACGAAAGAATTCGTTCAATTCATTTACTGTAAAATCTAAATTTAAATTATTTTTGTTGAAGATTTTTTATTTTTTCTATTATTCTCAATTAACTTTTGTTATAAAATGCAAGAATAAAAAACGAAATATTTTCTGAAGAAGTTTCGAATAGCTATTTCAATCTCTTTTCTCTATGAAAGCTCTCGAAATGTAATAAGACTTGTATAAGAACATGAAGTTTTGTATTTAATAAAAATTTTATTTTTGTATTAAGAAATTTAGTGAAATAGAAAAAGCATTATATTTTAGTGTACGATCTCTTGACAAGTAATTGTCAGCTGAATCCTAGCATCACAGCATCAGTGCATCAATAAGTTTGTCTTTATTAGATTGTATGGTATCATATAATAATAGAAATGATCATCACTATAGCAACACATCCATCCAGTCGTTCATTTGTGTGGAAAAGATATACGGAATGAGAGACACAAAAAAGTCTGCTAAGAATAACAATTACTCATTGGAATGCATTGCATGACAAATGAATTTAAGAGAATTATCTGCAGAACACCAGATGCAAAAGTGGGCATCAGATCAAAGCCAATGATTAAAAAGAAGGGTTGACACTAATGCTCGTGCATTATATGCATTAATACAGCTCCTGTTGTGGGAATTCATTCTAATCTTTTGGCTCAAATGAGTTCATTATCAATATTGATAGCACTGAATAATAATTTATACAGAAAAATAAATTTGAATTCAAGTTCGATAAGAAGATGGTGAACACTAAGCTTTGCCTCGTTTGAAAGTAAGTGTAAGAATCAAAAAGAATATCCAGATTCAGTGCTTATTCTTTTCTATATTTTATTCAGTTGTCTATCGAATTTGCAAAAATTTTAAATATAAATGTAAATTTTTTATTGATTTTTTTGCTTTTTTGTTATTATTAAATCATAATATGAAAAGTAATCTGTATTTTTTTGTTACGATTTGAAAAAATTTGTCAAACTTTAATACTAAAGGAATAATAAAAATGAAAAATAGTCAGAAAGTCTTCCCTATACTTGTATTTTAAAAATCCTAAGTCATGATATCTGATGCAAAAGATTTGCCGATTGGATCGCAACCAAATAGAGTACACTATATTGTATATATTGTTGATGGTGTAGGCATTCAAGTGCAAAACCAATTTCGCATTCTCTTCTACAATATAAAAGTATTTTCGTAGTCAATGCAATTGCTATCAATGGTTAGAGGGATATAGTATTTAGGGTTTGATAGCGTAGTGTTAGTCTATGGGCAATCAAATCACACAATAAAAAAAGTTTTATTGCACTGAAGTTTTAACTTTTACAACAGGAGATCAAAATGTAATGCGTTTGCATTTCTCTTTTTTATTACGGAATAAATGAATGGATTTTTTGTGATAATATTGAAATTTCAAACAATAAAAGCATTTTTTAAAAAAATGTTTCGTCTACTTCAAAATTTGATTTAGCATATAATGAATTGCAAACTTAAAAATACCTTTAAGCTCCAAAAACAATCGCCTTTGTATGAGAAAATTTTTTTTAAATGAAAAGGTGAATATCATTGTAATTCTTTCAGAAAATATAACACAGAAAACTCATTGGACAGCATACGAGTTATATTTGCGAAAATCAATTCTATCTCAATATAAAATATTTATTGAAAAAAAAGAAAATATAAGTAAACGAAATGCAAAATCTCATATAAAAGCAATGAAAGCAAGAAATCAATACTCAGTATATACTTGAAAGAAGAAAAATAGTTATACCGTAAAAAATAATGAATCAAATAAACCGTAAAAATAGTATATATGGACTGCAATCAAATCAATGGCACTGAAGCTATTTCTCGATATTTTTTCCGTTTGGTCGGTCACGATGTCCATTGAATATCATTGAAAAGCAACATTTGCTATTACAAGTGAGTATTACTATTACTGGAACTAATATTCATCTCCCGGAGTATTTCTTCTCTGACGAACTACAGTAAAAATCGCTACAAGATCTGTAGATCAGGCCATATATATACTGAAAAATTTGATCCATAAATCGAGGAGTAAACTAATTCAATAATAAATCCTGCGCTACTTTAAGGCGATTGAAGCGAGAGAGTGATTGAGAGAGTGAACGGCACAGAAAATAAGTTACTATAAGTGCACATAATATTACACACAATATTACATAGAAGTGATGCCAGTGATGCCATACCACCATCCCATCCAATAGCTTCTGAAGCCCAAAAATGGTAATTTCAAACATTTTTTATACAACTCAATAAACGATATGCTTTATCACTAAGAATGTTCGAAATCGGTTACTCTAGTGTATTAAATAATCATTTTTCCCGAATATAAAAACATTCAATCCCTCAAAAATTCTATTTAACTTTACAAACTTGACTATTTTGAAACAGATTAAATTTCAATAAAATTTCAATAATACTAAAAACATTTTTTATATGATTGAGTTTTTTCATTTCGATTAACCTTAAATTATTAGAAATTCGAAAATCAAATATGAGTTCGCGGTCTTATTAAGTGTTTGTACAAAAATCACGAGGGAATGAGAGACAGAATCAAAATGAAGATGAAATGTGTTTTTGTGAGATATTCACTACTGATATTGTAGTGGCTTTGGGGTGATTCGTATTGTACATTAGCTTACAATCAAATCAAAAGATATAGAGTAAAGGCATCAATAAATGTGAGTGTGAGGCAAATATCAATTTGTCAAATGGTTGTGTCTGTACATTACAGATGCATTCAAATCATTGCTATGAATCTGCATTTCACGAATTATATCCTAAAATGCCTTTTATTATTAATATCAACTGATGAATTGCACTGAAATAAGATTCCATGTTTGAAAATGATAAATATAGTAAACATCAATTGTAACGGAATAGTAGTCTAAAGTGAAATTATTTTTTATTTCAAAAGATGTGTGAATGGAGAGAAACTTGAATATGAGGTGTAGAGTGCAGAATGACAACGACGAGAAGAGGGAGAGAAAGGGAGAGAATTATTAGATGACTAAAGAGGGGGAAATGTTGGAACAAATGGTATCGAGACTGACAAACACAGCCTAAAAGACTCGGTTTTACATTTTATGCAATAATGCTTAGCACTGATGCAAAACAATACTCAATACATTTACAAAACGCAAATGGATTTAGAAATGGGCTGATCATGAAATAGAGGATAATTTATCAATACTCTCAAGTTATTATTATTATATTATCATTTCTTAAGTAATGGCAATCTATTTTCAGAGAAATTCATCTTTTAAAGATGGGAAATGTTCTTAAATATAAATCTAAATGTAAAAACAATTCTCGAGTAATTCTAGGAATTTTGAGTGTCGACAAAAAAATAAGTTAATGATTATTGTATTTTTGTAACCAAAATGTTTCAATAATTTTTATCCCGAAAAGAGTAACAAATGAGACGTAAAGCTGATAAAATGTAAACTATTATCGATAACTACAGGCAAGTATAAAACAAATTTCAGTATTGAGTACTCTATATTTTTTTGATAAAAAGCTTATGAAGGGTCGGAGTAGAAAGAATTTATAAAAAAATATAAATGCGAAATAAATGAATATCGGAAGACTGTTCCTGTCTGTGATGACCAATCAAATGGGCCGCCCGTGCAGTATATGTTATACACTATTAGAACTCCTGCATATGACTCTTTACTAACACAGGAAATCAAATTCAAATGAATGCTTGTTATACTTTTCGTTTAGAAGATTTCAATTTGATCCTTAAGTTTTGACTCGAAAATATTCAAAATGTATTTTTAAAAGTTCAATAGTGTTTATTTATGAAAGTCTCTATCATTTGAATGAAAATTGAAACACTAATTATGAAGAAAGCTATTGTACACAAACTTGAAGTTACATTGATTTTTAAAAGACATACATCAACCGGATTGAGTTCATTATTTTAGCATTTGTTAAAGCCCTAAAATAGCGGACATTAATTACAAAGTTTGTCAAATGATCTACTAATGAATTTTGCTCTATATTAAAGGACGAAATTATCATCTATTCATTTGAAGAGCTTCTAGAATAGAAAGATTCTGATGAAAAGAAGCGAAATAATTACCATTACTAATGAATCATACATTTAAAAATAGAACTGAATATTTTTAACTTAAAAACTGATCTGAATTATTCTCATTATCAAAAACGCATTATCTTTGAAAGTAATTTAAAAAAACTGTTATATTTTCGTTTTTCAAACTTATTTTTAGATTAATGGCAAATTATACTTTAAAGTTCAATTAAAGTGTTAGCATTGATTGCTTTTATATTAATAAGTTTGCAGTGAAAAGACTTTTAGGGGGAATAGAAGACAACTAATTTTCTATAAGGTCTATCACTAGTCTTCTCTCCCTTTCTAGTATTTATATATAAAATTTGATGAATAATATTATTGATAACTTCACATCAATAATAGTTGGAGTGGAAACACGTGCCCATAAGTCTAATTAAGCATTCATTCAAAATTATAGATTGAAGCCAAACGATGACATAACTCACTTTTGGCGATAAATTGTCACGGAATATATTACTCGGTTGGGGGCTATACAAAGCTAACAGGGGTGTATTCATCGGGGAGGGCAGACATTTACTAACATTGGGATTCTCTATTATCATCATTTGGAAGCAAATTAATCAGTTCTCCTAAACTCCTCCCGACTAATAACCTAATATTGGCGTTCAATTTTCGAAATCGAGTTTATCGTTTGCGGAGAGAGTAGTTAAGAGAGTAAAAAGAAGTATAAATGAATGAATGCATTGAATGACTTACTCAAAGAAAACTTTTATTGCTCAATGAAAAAAATAATAAGAAGAAATGGACTAAAAAAGCAGAAAAATAATAAAATGCGTCGCTTCTCATTTATATCAATGCCGTCAACAAATTAATGGACTGTTTTCTTCTTTTTTGTCTGATTGAATCATTTCATTCATTCAGTAAAGATAGCTTTCAGTTCTTAAAATAACTCGTGTCTTAACTTTTATCGGTTTTATTTAGCATTACTTTTGATTAAAATGAGCATTTTTAAAACAAAATTAAAAATTGAATTTTGTAGGAATTGAATGGAAATTGAACATTGAATTTTGTTCATCAATTCTTACGCTTCAAAAACAATTTAATTAATATTTTAGTGGTAAAAAATTGAAACAACAAAATGAAACTTGTTATGAAAGTTTATGAACACAATAAATCTAAAACTGATATCAAGAGAAAACAACTGTCAATGAATGGAACATTGAAAAGAGAGTATCGATAGTAAAATATCGGTGAAAATTAAATTCACACAGCGATTCATAACGATAAGACTTTATTTCTATTTACTTATTTTGTTTTTGTTATAATAGCCTTAAAATATTTAATTGAAGTGACTTTATATTTAATAAAGATATAATTGAAGTGACTTCAATACAGGACAACAAAACACTTTACAGCTGAGAAGAGTAAACGATATTGTATATTTTCAAATAGACTTTTAATTTAAGAATGGTTTTTCAATCTCAATGTTCAATTTATGATTATTGCAGTTAAGAATGAGCAAATTCTAAAAAGAAAAACGCAGTATTAATGTTCAAAATACAAAATAGTGATGAAGTAGGTTAGAGTTAGACGAAAAATAGCACTTAAATGGAATTATGCGACAGACTATGAATCGATTAATCGAAAGTAACACATTTTTAGAGCCACATTTTAGTATTAAAAAAATTCTATGTCTACTTTCACACTTTTATAATAAATTACAATCTATTATTATTTTGATAGCCTTTATTTATCTTTCATTTGTTATAATAAGATAAATTGAATTTTCATATTAGTTATAGAAAAACTAAAATAACAGAAAAAATAAATTAAAAATTTTCGTCTTTAGGCATAATAGTGTCATCCAATTAATAACAGGCAAAATCTTCTCATTGTGTGAAGAAATACAATATTCATTAAATGATGAATAAACAGTATATGATCAAAACCTATACAATATATCTCATCGAGAAATTATGACATTTGTGCTTTCAAACAAAAAAGTTGTGAATTATACTGATATATAATTTAATGATACAAATTGAAAATATAATGGAAAACATAGTAATATATCTTCATTTGTTTTGAACAGGTTGTTGTTTCAAATTCATAATGTCATATAAGTTCGCAAAATTTCAAATGTCTAGTTTTTTCAAAATTTCATTTTTTATTAGACTGAAACAACTTCTGTTAAACTATTGATACGATTGGATGCGAAATACTGTATATTAGAGATAACTTAAATAAATCAAACAATGCCTCTAAATGAATGATATTTCACGCATTGATCAGATCAAATTCTGAAGTCAATTATCTAATTTTGCTCAACTTGTAGTTAACCTCTAATTGATATAAACTTTGAAGACAAAACTTTTGATAACATTCTTTTAAAACTCGATAGAGGGAAACTTAAGGTTCATCATTTTTAACGACAAAGCAATACTGTTAATTCAAAATTGCTTTGAGAAAATTTATCGATTGGAATTCAAAAATATGACAGCAAAATAAATTAATATTTGAAATATAACCAAATTGCGAAATGAATCGAAAACTTGAACACTACACTAGCAAATAAACACTTTGCATTTGAACAAATGAATTTGATAGAAGTTTATAATGTTCTTCAAAATTCAAACAAACCAATTCTTTATCTTTTATTATTCAGTCAAATATTAGTTAATCAAAGTCATTGTTTTTGTAGTGTTTGTGCAATGAAAGCATGTCTTCAATGTACATAATTGTATGAATAAAATTGGTTAGATAAATAACTTTATCAAAGCATTAATTCTTGAGCAATTAAACAATGTTTCGAATGTAGCTCAAGTTATTTATTTCATTACTCCCATTATTATAATACATTGAAGAAATACATTCATTGAAAAAAGACTTCAAAGAATGGGTTTTAACAGCAATAGCTTTTTACATCTAAAATCAAAATTAATGATTGAATTTATTACAAAATAAAATATATGCAATATTGTAATATTAATTGAGATTAAAACTTAAAAAGCTGTACTTTTATTTTGTTATAAAAACATAATCATACTATTCTCGAGAAGATGAAATATTTTTTTCTCTTTGACATTTATTAAAGTCATGTAATATCAAGTCCAGACTCAAACCAAAAGGTTGGCAACCAATGATTTTATACATAAGTTTACATTGAATTTATGTATATATCAGACAAAATCATTAATCATACACCTAAAAGAAGATACAGTTTTGTGTGAGGAGAGAGGGGTATAAAACGGAGAAAAGCTGGTATTAGTTGAATGATAATTTCATATGAAGGGTGGCTTCAGTCCCAAAGGCTATTGATGAATATGAAACATGAAATGTCATTACACAGTACGATATGATGACAATATTAACGATGACGAAATTGACTTTACATAACGAGGGAATATATGTTCAAAAATATTATAACTTTTGTATAAGAGTACAAAAGCATAAAGTATACTGACAACTAATTTATTTTCCAAAGTCGTCCCAATGTCTGTTTGATAGTGAATTTAAAGAATCAAAAAAATGAAGGGAAATGTGAGAAAAGATAGAAATGTTCGATAATATGTAAGACTAGTTCGTATAGAGTAAGAATTTATACGAAAAACTTCTGAAAGCTATAAAGTTTTTTGGTTCTTTTTAAGAAAAAGTTGTTTTATTTCTCTTATTAAGTATCACATCTTGAATTATTGGTGCTATACTTTATGGTGAGGCTATTTTACACTACCAATCAATGGCTCAAATATTTGATTGTGGACTTGTATAATGGCAGAAATAATGATACACTGAAATGTGACAGAAAATAGTTTCAGGCATTTAGTGTCACTTTCAGCCAAAAAGTGTCACATTCAGTGCAGTCAATGTTCAGACAGACATCCGTTAATGCATTGACTTAAGAATATGGGAAAATGTTATAAATAATTTCAATTCATTCGATTTCAACTCAAAAGAACAAATATATTCTTCAATTTTTGATAAAATTTCCGAAATAAAATAACATGTAAATTCAGTTATGATAAAATGGTCAGTATTTGCAGTATTCATAAATTTAAGGACGATTTCGTTTAACTCTTTAATAGATTTTTTTTCGGCTGACTGGACAAGAGTTATGTCCAGAAGTGAACAACAATAACAAAAAAGAGGATTATTTTTTCAACTCATCCTTTCTTTTACACATTCTTAAGACAGGATAAGACGATGAAAGTGAATATATCAGAGACAAGAATCAAACTGATTTGGACATCCTTTAGAGAATATTTGACATGAAATGCATGAGAAGAAACACATGCTATAACTAACAGACAACTGATAGCATTGTAGTCGTACTCAAATGTCACACAATTCAAGCTTAATAAAAACCCCAATTTTAGATTAATTGCTGTTCGAGTCTATGATGAAAAATAACTTAATTATAGATAAACTGATAATATATCAAATATTCGCGAATTTTTTGAATGTTTTAATACATTAAATAAACTTATTTGAATAGATAGTAATGTGAGGTCAAGCTTATCATTTGAGTTCAATTTTTGATATCTTATTATATTTCCTTTAAAATATGAATCAGGAAAAGTGTTGAAAAGTTTGTGAGAGTAAAGCTTTAGATGAGAGCATCTGACAGTTTCTCGTGAAATGCTTTCAACCTTTCGTTACAATAATATCGAAATATATTTCCGCAATGTTGAGAATATTTTTAGTTAAAAGCATTACTACTACTTCTATTGTGTAAGACTGACTCATCCCTTACTCTTCTCCTCTAAACATATTATATTATACCTATTTTCACTTTTTGCGTTCACAGTATATGCTATTCATCTGTAACGCAAATGGAATTAAAATAAAATAGAGTCTGAGGCGAAATATAAGCCCATTGTCCCGAAACGCTGTAATTTAAAACCATATTTGCATTAGAAGACAGAGCATTTGCACAACTTTTCATACACTTAACATCGAGTGTGCTCTCAATGAAAATGGGTTTCGTATTACTTCCAACTTTTTGGTGCTCCACTCTATCTAACAATTTAATTGTTGAGCTCTTTTGCAAATTATAGCACTTTTATTAAATTAGGTACCGGTTAAATGAAATATTAGTCCATAACTATTATTGACAATTTCATGATAATGTTTTTAAGGATATAGTTAGCTATTAATTAAAGTTAAGTAATCGATTGGATGATAAAAAGAGTTTCAAAATTCTCTGATGGCTTTTTAAATGAGTGCATTTTCAAAAAGTTTGAATAATTCTTTATATATAGAGTAAGTTATTGTAATTATGATTTAATGTATTCTCAACTGTTCTATCAATCATCGAATGACAAACTTTTGGCGTTTAGATTAAGTTAATAGAAATTCTTTACATTATTTTACAATAAGAAATGCGCATTAAATTTTGTTTCAATTATATTCTTCTCATTAGATTCTATTTAAAGACAATATTTTGTGTGTGAAATCGCAACTCAACGGTAATAGAAGTTGCACTCATTTTCTTTTAGTGAAGCACTGAAACAAAAGCACTACAATATATATTTCTATCAGTGTTTACAGTGGCGTTATTTCACTTGAAGACCGAGACTTGGAATCAAAAATAAAAAACTAATTTACATGAAAAGTAATGGAATTCACTTTCTAGAATTTATTATATTTACAGTAATTTGAATGAAGAATCTTCTGATTAAAAACTAAAACATTAAGAAATAAGCAGAATAATGGCTATTCCTCTTATTTAACTCTTGAAATAGTAGAGGAAGTATTAACATTATCATTGACTATAAAAGTGTTTTGAGAATGAACAGAGAGTAACCAATACTCTATACAATACAATAAGTTTTGTAAGACATTTTGGCGAAAGGTCTAAAGAGAATCATTTGTTGCCATGACTTCACTTCTTAAGAATTATACAGTTTTGGCATCACATGTATTGAGATAACATTTCAATGACCGAAACAATATATATTGGCCTTCATTTGATATTATATTAAACGGAACCAAAAGCTCATTAACCCCTAATTGTTAATAAAGAATACTCTGGATCTACTTTTTATGATAATATATCATTTTGAATACTGTTGGCTACAATATTACGAGAGAATTAAACTTTTGAATGCCATTAAAATTCAATTTACAAAGATTTCTGAATAAATTGACGCAAAAATTAGAAATATATACATCCAAAGAGCATGTCTTATAAGATCTTATAATAATTCTTCATTAAATGTTTATGATTGGATTGAATTCAGCTTCAATTATATTGGTATCTGACGCGAGTCAATCAGTTTTACTTTATATGATTATTCAATACTAAATAAATGATTTTATTAACTTTTAGTAACTTTGATTCGATGCAAACATAAATGAGATTAACTTTGAAAAAGTTGATCCTTACCTTTCTTTACATTTGCTCTTCCAGTTATTTATGTGATTCTTAGTTGAAATCAAATGTTTGAGTGAATTTTTGACCGACAAATATCTGCAATGAGAAAAATGAAAAAAAGAGTTAAATAGAGTTGCAGTGTTATTGTTGCGAACAAATGATATATGGGCTCAATTTTGTGCACCAAATGAGAAGTGCATTCGAAAGAGTGCACTAAACTCCTAATGGAATTGAGAAAAAGAAATATACTCTATAAGAGAATCAAGTGAAGGTAATTCACTCGCATCTTACCATCACATCTAATTTGCTGCCTTTGCAACAGACTTTTTGAGACCAACGAGAGATAAAGTTATTGCATACACAATACGAAGTTAAAGGTTTAGTGTATATCAAAACTACGACTATTATGGCTGTATATGTGTGTGAGAGAGGAGAGAGTGAGAGAGAGAGTGAGTGAGAGGGACGAGAGAGAGCATTGCTGAGGCAGTCCTTCAAAGCTACAAATGAGTCGCAATGGGATGTTTATAATCAATCTTACTTTAGATGGAATAATAAAATAATATCTAACATTCTGTACAGTAGTTTGCTTTATATAACTGCTAAAACCAATAATACTATAAAGTTAGTTAATGATATTGTGACTTCTTTAATGTTAATCAAGCTTATATTCATGGATTTACATGGGTCTCCATAAATTTACTAAATTAATGGTTCATTTTTTTGAATGAATAGCTATCCTTAAAAGATTGTTATACTTGTATTTCTAATTATAAAGTTGTAATTAAGGTCAGAGAAACTATAAAATATATCGTTTTATTAAATTATGATAATCATGAATATTATTTTGGATTTATGAATACGATTGATTACGGGCTATAAATCAAATTTGATGATAATTTTACGTAAAAAAGTTTACAATTTAACCATATATGGAGACAAATAATACAAACAAACAGAAATAAGCCAATTTTAATACTAACATATTCATGAATATTTATCAATATTCAAATCTTTACTATTGTGTTTTGTTCTTAATTGAAAAATGAATTGATTTCAATAAGAAAATTATGCGATAATAAGGTAACTCATCAGTAATTTGAGGTGTATTATGGCGGAAGACTTTGACTTTGAAGCTCCTTTATTGTAGATTTAAAATAAGGCGTTTAAATTGTTGCAAAATAAGACTAATATTACGAGTGTCAAAATTAGTGAGAAAACGCTATGAGCAAAAGGTTGGCAATAAAGAAAAATCCCGAATAAACCCGAATCCTACACACAGACACACTCACGCACACACATATACAAAATACTTTGTAACAAAACAATCGATATTGACATAACGTTTGCTTATAACTGTAGTGTATATTCTCTATTATCCAAAGAAAAGTATATTTCTATAGAATAAGGCCTCGCACTTATTGACCTCAAATGCAACACCAATACTGGCTCTGCGTTCAATATTGATCGTAAGAAATAGTCATTTCTTATCATTCATCAGCCTATAAAAGTTGTTAAAAACTACTTTCTGATAAGCATTTGAAACTATTAAGAAAATTTGCCAAATTATTTAGAAATTCAATACCAGAGACGAAAATTTAAATGAATGTTTCACATAAATCATGTGTTTCAATGTTCAAAAATAATGCATTTGGCAAATAAAATGATTAATTGATTATAAGCAGTCGAGAAAAAATTTGACCTAAAAATGACAATTCGGCTTAAAATTAATTTGATATCAACCAAACTCTAGAGAGCACATGGCTTTCAGAATAAAAAATTTCCCATTTAATAATTAAAAGATATGCGAAGAGTTTTTCTTATAAAGCAATTTAATCTAGAAGTTGAAGATTGAGTGAGATTAATATCAAAATATGAAATAATTTTTTGAAATTTGCAATTAATTATTTTTGCGATAATTTTAGCTTTGAATTGTGAAATAGAAAATATGGCGAAAATTTCTATTGATTTAAAAAAAATTGAAAACGGAAAAAAATTCATTAATTTATAACACAATATTAGAATATTCTTAATAAACTATAGAAACTTTTTTTCAACTCATAGTGGATAAAAATGTTAAACTTGATGAGAATTATACTGTAAGGGATTCAAAATCGAGGAAAAAATGAATTTGATTTAGCTGAGAATCTATAATGTTTCAATTTCAATAACTAAGTTGTTACAGTTTTTTAATAAATTAACACTCAATTTTTCACAGCATTGATTAAACGGAAACTGTTATTATTCAAGGATAAAAATCACATTAAAGTAACATTTGATCCGTATTATTATTGGCATAAAAGCATTTTCACTAAGAAAGACGATCGCGTGACGAATATCTAAATAGTTTTGTAATTTTTTTTCACAGACTTATACAGGTTTATGTAATGTGGATTCATGAAAGTTATATATTTGAGTGACTTTCCTATGGTAATATTTGTTCGAAAGAGTGAAGTTGACATTGCATGAGATTTTTAGTAATAAAAAAATGAATTCTATTAAGAGCGAAAATTTGTTTATTATTTATTCTTTATATTCTCAATACATGAGATGAATTTTTAAAATTTATACCTGTCTTGAAATCTGGATCTAATACAAGATTGTAAGGTATTCACAAAGATTTACTTCTCATAAATATTCATAGCATTAAAATAGGATTTGAAAATATAACTTTTTAATTTTATTTGAATTTTTTTAATAAGAAAACAATCTAGATTTGCATTTCTTCAAATGATGAAAAATAGTTTTACAGACTTTGAATTTGAATAAATATTTAGATTTTAAATAAGTAATAAAATACTGCATTAATTTTAGCAATAAATGCTGTTAACATGAGATAAATATTTGAAAGTAAAATTCTTAAAATAAGTGATATATATAGAGATAGTTTTATTTACAGTGAGTTTCACTCATGGAAAATATTTTATTCATATCATAATATTTCATCCAAAATTGCATCATATGTTTGAATAATACAAAAATTGTCTCAATTTGACTAACATTAAACGGATCGATACCACAGCAAATAACTTACTTATGTTATACAAGTTATACCAATCTCTTTACTTCATCAAAAGTAAAAATACAAACTAAGATTGCATTAAAGTCATACACACATTGCGTTGCGATATATTAGCCAAAGAAAACAGTTTTCTAACTATAAATACTGCGTAGCACACGATTAGTAATAATCGGTTAATAATATATAATGCATTCGACTCAGTATAAGAGCAACAAATTCAGAATAAACTATATTCTTATAAACAAAAATTCAAAGTTGAGCTTAATTTTACTGGTCTTTCTATGAAAGTACGCAATTTTGACAAAACAAAGGCGATAAATATAACTAAAAGAGGGGAACATTGAAACGGATGTAGCGAAACATGTTTAATCAGAAGCATGTAATCTATCAAATATGGTGAACATGTTCATCACTTTTCGACAGAATTGAAACAAACCAATTGTTTCATTAAGTAATGATAATTACAATAGTAATTATAGAGAACACAAACTTAAAAACACGTAATTCTTGAGAGTAAAGGAGTTAAGGATTGGAACCAATTTAGCGATTCATTAAGTGCTCACTGAAAATAGTTTGGACCACAAAAAAGGTCTGATTAAGAGGAGTGATGAATCAGACTTATAATACAGACATATATTATGTCTTTGGGGTTCTTTATCCGAGATGTTGGCTTCATTTCCGGTCACATTGTTAGCAATATCCGATTCATTTTCTCGTGACGACAAATATTGTGGTTAACATTTTCACTGATCAATTTTATTATTTTATTTGTCTTTTCACTACTCTTATACTTAACCATTTTTAGGTCATCCCTTCAATTGGAGACTAAGTTTTACTAAAGTTTTCAATGTTTAAACCAAAAATAATTTTCCAAACTTTGGCTGCAAATCTCTGTTTAGTTTTGAAGGAATATTCTTTTATGACTCATTCTTTATCTAATTGTTTTTCGTTATTTGAATTCAAAAAATGAAATGTAAATATTTAGGTAAAAATCAGTTGCAATCATATAAATAGTTTATGGAATTGCTGATGATTAGAGTAGATTTGTAAGAAAATAGTGTCTAAATGCTATAAATTGTTGAGATAATCTGATATGAGAAATGATAATACAGTAGAACTCAGTTACTATTTGATAATACTTATTATACTAGTAAAGCAACTGAGTTATAACGAGACAAAAATACATAAAGTATTTATACGCTTACTATCAGAAGGAAAAGTATTTATTTTCAACTATAATTAAGATGAATGTATCATTACTATGAAACCAATGCATGGCTAAAGTCAGTTAAATAAAGATGAAGATGGAAAAGAAAAATGGGACCAAGAATTGCGGTCCAGTATTGCATCTTTTGTGCATTGGAGAAAAAGTCTCATGAGATAAACTGATGTACTGGTGATGACTGTGATGGCTAATAATGGGAGCCAAAGACAAACATTAACATCTAATTGCAATAACAAACAAAACACATGAACACTGTCTTTGTATGTAATTCATAGATAACACTATTCTATGTATTAACACATTGTGTTAACTCACATATAGAAACATTTGAACAAATAATTAATTCAAAGTTTATTTTGATTCGCTTTTAAATTACTTCATTTGAACAGAAAAACAGTTGAAAACAATTTTTTTTAGAGAAATATCGATTTTTAATGGGATCTAAATTCAAATGAAGAGTAAATTCAGTAAATAAAGAGTTTTACCAAATATTTGAGTTCGAATTTATTGTCATTCAAAGAGAATGGTATACACAATAAAAAAGTAGTTCAGTATTTGAATGAAAGAATTGAGTGAATGTAAGCATTGAATAAAAATTCAAGCGATAAAAAGAACACAATTGTAACGGAAAAATAATAAAAATAGGAAATAAATAGATGAAAATAGGAATGATTTCAGTTTGAGAAAAGAATCCCTTAAGAGATATAAAGTTAGAAAATTAGCGAAGATATAAATATCTACATTGAAGAGAGGATAAGATGAAAATATCAACAGATATATAAAAAGCTCGACTAAAAAACTATTAATGATAAAAGTGAAGCTTTAAGTGTGTGTAAGTTTTTGTGATAAAACAATGCCTTTGTTCAATCATTTCACAGAAAAATGTCAGTATTATTATGTATTAAAAGATTCAGCAAAAATGAATACAGGAATTGAATAAATATAAATCATTGAACTGAAAATTGTCTGATTAGGAAATAATATATTTTGAGAAATGCTTTTGAATAAATAGCAAAAATACTTAAAACAGAATTATGTGAAAAAACATTGAAAAGTCATGTTTAAATGATGATAAATATTAAACAAAAATTCATCATCAAATGAATTATTGATAGATTAATTGATATAAAAAATATTTACTCTAATAAATCAAAAGCTCTACACATCAAGAAATACGATAACAACGACACTAGAAAAAGAAAAATTATTAAAGGGTGGGAAGAATACAGAAAACTTTGTATAAGAAACAGTTGTTGTTTGAGATATAACTAAAGGAAGAAAAAAGTAGATCATTTGGTTGTCATGGAGAGACTCTACAACTCATGCCTTCAGAAAAAATGATCTCAAAAGTAGAAAAGAGAGTGAGAAATATAGTATCTGTGAGAGAATGACTTCCTATTTCATCAGTTGATTCTTAAAACATCACTCTTTTTCCTTTCGGTTTTTGACATATCGAAAATATTTTACTGTTCGATGGAATATAAGTTTGTTCTTTCTATCTATTATTTCTTTTCTTGTTAGCAATAATTGCGGTTAAATCTCTTTTATTCTTTATATTCTGGTCTAATTCGTGTTCTAGACATAGAGTAACACATTTGGCCGCAAAATTCAGACATAAAAGTCGAATAAATCATTTTAAAATTGGCAGCAAAATTACAAGACATTTCTGGTCCCATTCAAAACTCAACGCCTGAAGACAAATGCAATTCATTTTAATCGGCTGTCAAATGTTATTAAAGTTATAAGAGTTTTCACTCCAAAGAAATTGTTTCGCAAAATAGAACTTATAATAGAAATTACAGTCTATTACTGTTATTAATAGAGAATCGTATTTAACATAAAATAAAGAGATAAATCACCGGGAAAAACAAAGTTATAATTTAGGGCAATTTTGCAAAATCGGATCTCAATTTTTGTTGAATACTTTTTTGAACTCACGAAACAAAAATAAATATTAAGTATTGCTATTAAACTCACCTCTTCATAACCATTACATAAAAAAATATTTGTTTTTTATAAGCGATCAATTAAAGCCCAACTCATTTCAAATAAAACTACACTCAATTATTGGATACTTTTCAAAGTATTGGGGAAAATGAACTTTTAAAACTAGTTTCAAATCAAAAACAATTTGTTGGAATTCTAGCCTTATTAAAAAGAAAAATGAAGTGTACTCTATGAAAAAGAATTTGAATTCTGCAAATAAGTATAATGTTGAAAACTATTTTTGAATTTTGGACGACTTCGACTGCAACTCAAATGAAAGCCCTTAACATAAACTAGAAAAAACTCAATTCATTTTTGCAAATCAATAATTAGAATAGATTATTGTTTTGCATTCAGTTTTTGGTGTTATTTTAGGTGAATCGGGAAATGTTCTCAAATAAAGTGATTGCAATATTATCACAGATAGACATACGAATATGCATCAGAGTATAGCACAAGTCATGCAAAGCCAAGTATTTAGTGGTGAATTTAGTGGTTTCGAAAGATGAAAAGAAAGTTGAAATCGCATTTTGCTCAAGTTTCGCTTCATTGCATTTTCCCCTTAAATAATAACGCCTTTCGTAAAAATAATCTATTGTCGAATTGCGCTTTCATTATAACATTACAATACAAAATGATTGCCTCTCACTATTTGTATCAGACACTAAAAATATTATCGCACAAAAAAATTCATCCTAACCAAAAAGATAAATAAATTGCAATTTTTGGAGGATAAGTTAGATCTGAATTAATGATAACATATTTGTTGAAGAAAGTATAACGAATAACGTGACTAATGTTATTGACATTTAAATTGCACATAAAACTTTTAATCATTAATATTTATTTCGAAATTTCAATTTAACTCTTTGAACATTTGATTTAATTGATAAAAGAGTAAAATTTTTCATTCCAACAATTTTCCAATTAACTAATCAGAAACTTTGCTGAATACTGACTTTTAAAAAATTAAAATTGAATAAGTTTGAAATAATTTGAGGATAAGTGAAGCATTCATTAACTCAATATTGCACTCAATATTCCGTATAAATAAGCCATAACACTAACATTTGATTAAAATCATTATAACATTATGAGTTGAGTTTCTATTTGATAAAAATTAATTTTGATTATGTATTGATTCGCATCTCACAATACAATCAATTTAATTCATAGCTTGTTTCAAAATAATTCCATTAATTTATAGTTTGTTTAATTTATATTCTGATAAAAATGTATGCAATAATTTTCAAAAGATATAATATCACTCATAAGAAAGAATCCATTTTCATGGCTTTTTAAGAAATTAAATTTTTCTCAACTCATAAAATTTATATTACTTGAAGGTATAGAACTTCAAATACTTATTTTAAAGTGAATGTGTTATATAATAGATCATAATATGAAAATCATATACAAATATTATATATGAATTATATATATATCATTTCCTGAGATTTCTCTATAATTATCTGAATTCGAATTTACTTTTTTCGTCAGAGTTTTCATTAGTAGAGTAGTGATGAAAAGTGTCTTAAAAGATATTTTGACTAAACACAAAAATTTTCCTCAGAGATGATTTTTGTCATTACACTTTTGCATTGAGTGCAAGTTTAGTCTATACTTAAAGGCTTTTGACACTTATGCTAGTAATATATGTTCATATTATTTTCAATAGAGTTGTTTTTGTTTTGAGGCGATTGTCAGCATATTTGAGTAAATGGTGAAAAGAGATGGCATTTTCATATACTTCATCTCTGATGTCTTGTGTTTTTCTTAAATTTGAACCTAAGTACGAATGAATGGCCAACAGCTAAATATTATTTAAAGTGGAAATTGAAAAGAAATCAGTTCAAGCAATAGAAGTAAAGCACTAATGAGTAAAATTTGAGGAATAATATGTATAGAAATGTATAGAAATTCAAACCATAGTTCGAGGACAACAAAGTTCGAAAAGACAATATATGTATAGGATTGTGAATATTGAAGTGTGAAATAAGACTTTTGATGCTGACCTTAAGGCTCTTTTCTTTTTTCACTAAAAAATAGTGGCCAACGCCCGCACATCACGAAAGACAACACCATATAATAAGGGGTTCGGGTTTAAGAATAAGAAATAGTCAGAAAAAATGAATTGAGATCAAAGAAAAAAGTGCATTAATAGTTGGCTGGAATTTCTTAATGACAGATTCTTTGAATGTCAACCTTTAGAAACGTTAAGGTAAATGAGACTATTATGTTATCAATTTTTCTCCACCTTATCATTTATAGGGATGCGACTCATAAACAATAAAAGATAATTGACTCAAACGCATAAAAAGTTTTAAAGATAAACCTTAAATAACTTAAATATAATCAAAATATCAGTTCTCTTCAGACACTAATTCTATCAAAATGTGTAATTATGTGACCAATTTTTGTAATATCATAATTAAGATTAAACAAAATGTCTTTAAGGTTTCTGTTTAGATAAGACTGTTTTCTGTTTCCATTTCAACATTAGAGATGTCATTGACTATAAGAATATATTTACAATATATCATAATTTAGTTCATCACAAATATCCTGAAGTTTCAATTATATTCAATTTCTCGAATGGAAAAACTCAGAAATAAATATAACTATAATGAATAAAAATGATAAAAGTTCTCATTACTTGAAAAAGTTCATTTCAAGTCAAATATTCATAAATTATAAATAAATAGCTAATCAATTCTGAGTATTCAATTATTTGAGGGCATTAAAAGAGCTCCTTTTCATCTTGTTTTCAATGAATCCGATGATAATTGCATTTATTTGAAAAGCTTTAGAGAAAGATATTAAAAAAGTAATCTTACCTCAAGTTATTGAGTTATATTTTACATTTTATTACTGATATTTCAATACCATCTTTAAGGATATAATAGTTTTTTCGACAGAACTAACTTTTAAAATGAGAAGTTTTTAAGTAACTCATAATAAATTATATAAGAGAAGAAATCAATCACTTGTTAAGTCTTATTGAAATCACATTTCATCAAATCATTGCTATTCATTGAGATCATGAGTCATGTTAAGTATACATTCACACAAATAGATGCACTTTCTCTTGCATTTAAGGCATTTCACATTCAATAGCAGTACTTTTGAAAACCCGATTATTTCTCTAACAGTAATAGAAATAGTTAGCGTTGGATATGGTATGTGATGCCTAACTCACTATTTGATGCACTCAATGCCCACTCTATGCCACTAAAGCTCGAATGCACTGACACTAACTCTCATACAATGCGCATTCAATCCCTATAAACCACTCTTCTTTGAGTTCTCTTTTTCTGACGAAGAACTGATATATGGAGGCAGTTCTCTATGTTAGGAACAGTCCATCATTAGTAGCTAAATATGATTGAGGGGAGAATTTGTATCTTTAGATATTTCACTCGATATTTCATTCTGTGCTATTCTATTGGACTATCATTTATTTATAATAAAAAAAAACTTTTTGGATCTAAAAATTTGAAATAAATCCATTTGATAGAAAAATATTTAGTTCAATAAAATGAAAGGAAATCAGATATATTTTTCACAATGATTATTAAAAATTGCGATTCGCTTACTCTTGAATCTTATTCTGGTTTCTTTTCAATTTATAAAATAGCTATTGAACACATTCATGTTATTCTCATTGACTTAACTTTGAAATAAGATAAATTGTATTTATAAATATCATTTGAAAACATGTAAAATTTACGATGTTGTGAATGTTGGATTGAAAGCATTATAATTGAGTGCATTCTAACATTTTGCTGAATGAGTTGAAACATCTATTGTTTTCGATTGATTCCAATTTTTTGACTACGCTATTTTGATGAAAATAAGGATTCATTGAACTTTAACATCTGTTGCAAATAAGATCAGAGCTATTCCTCAAATTAAACTTTTAGTTTTCTGGCGCTTTAAACTAACTTTGGTGTACACGCTATGAAAAAGTATTAAAATTTTTATTGCTTTAAAGTAAGCCTATTTGGAGTATTAATACATTTCTGTAGAATTTTATTTGCCGTGAAAGTATGGGTCAAACGTTAAATATTAGTGTTAGTTATAATACAAGCTCTAACTTTTAAAATAAATAAACGGCGACAAAAGTAGACTAAACTCATTTCTTCCCATACATTATTCCGATGTCCACTCTCTCAGTTTTGACCTTCAGTTTAAAACTATTTGCGAAAAGCATAGAGAAAAAGGACAAACCAGAGATTGAAATCCTTTTTACGATTTTAGGAAACTATTTAGGCGGCGATCGTTAAATTGGATTTAAGAAAAACTAATCCGCGTTTGTCAGTAAAGAGTCAAGTTTGACACTTCCAAAGTAAAAATCAAAACAGAAGACAAGAAAATGTGAGGAATTTTAACACTTAAAATAGAAAACACGTGCATTTGGCACTTGTTTGACTCAAACTGTTGTCAAATTAAGACCTGCCATAAGTAAAGTTCACAAATTTATTCATTGAACGCTTTAAGTTGTTCAGAAAATAAGACAATTAAAAGTATATTGTTCTGAATAATAAGATGAAAAACATTTGATTGAAAATCAAATCAAAATTTTGAATTATTTACCTTTGAGAAAACTATTTCAAGAAATTCTGAATTATTTGAGAAATCAAATAATTATTTCTCAATCGATCAAATATAAGTTGAACTTTATATAAGTTTGCAAAGTATAACACATAGTAATCGCGCAAATTTTTCTGATTTCAACGTTTTAACCTCTTTTCGATTGATGCGAACTTTATAGCGAGGCATGTAATTAAAGCAGAGATGAAAAGGATTGCGAACTTTGCAGAGAAAATGGATCTTTTTAGTGATGGATTGTTTTTAAAGTTACTCAAGAGATTCCTTTTTGATATTAGCATTAAAGGCAAACTTCTTAAGCCTAGAATGCTTTAGTTTGAATGGAAGGCATCAAAATTGGTAACTTTACTCATTTCCTATCAGTACCACTAATGTATCATCGATTTTAAAATCAAAAAATAGTTCATTCGAGTGTTTTAAATATATTTACTGTAAATATTATATTCTCCCAAACTTTTATAAACCTTATTAAGCTTAATAAAAATACATTGTTTTAAGTTTTAAAATAAGAACTATTTTTGGCTTCAAAAATTTTATTTTTTCAGAACTAGATTTGGATTTAATAATGAAATTTTGAACAAGTCATCCAAGAAATGAATTTCAAATAAAGAAAAAGAGGAAAAGATGAAAAGAAATTAAAATAAAAACGTGAATCTAATTTCAGTATAACTTGATTTTTCAATTTAGTTGAAGCATAAGCTTTAAAAAATTGATTTGCCCTCAAAAAAAACTGGATTGAACTGTAATTTCATTGTTATTTAGATATTTTAATGTAATTTTTATTACCACTTCAATCTTCTAAAAATGAATCGAAAAAACTTCAGAAATCAGAAAAAAATAAAGAAATAAAATGAAATGAAACAAAAAAATTGAGGCAATAAAATCTTTTCTCAATATAGTTTATATAACTTAAAATTTGATATCGAAAAAATTGTAAATTCAATCTAAAAAACCTGACAATAACTCTTTGGCTTAAAATTAATTTTGCACTTGAGAAGTAATTTTTGTAAATATAACTCTTCCTCTGTTACCTTTCACGTTATTTTTCGAAACATACCTTTATGAATAAATTCCATTTTGTAGCTTTTGATTGCTTTCTATTTTTTAATAAAACAGTAACTCATGAATGAAAGAAAAATTGAGTAAAAAATGATGTAAAATGTAATTATAGAGTGCTTTTAAACACAAGTGTAGATGACTTTTACCGTTAATGCAATTTATTGTTTAAAATACTTTTTGGCCATCAAATGACATTTCCGGCACTGGAAGATATTTGCAAACATGTGTCGCTAATACAGAGACCGTTTAGAACTTAGAGACAAGTTTTTCAGTGAAGACAAGTCGACATATTCTCAAAACTTTATCACTAAATTGAGTTTCCTGTCTCTCACAAACTAACTTTTAATACTAGCGCTGTATATATTTAACTGATACTCAAAGTACGGTCTAATCTAGTTTAGAATCAATTCTTTCTAAAAGTCATTATTACTATTATAAACAAGAATTGGCCATCAGTTAAATAGCTTCTGGTCTTAATCTTATTAAATATTATGCATGAAAAATAAAATAAAAAATAAATAAAGTATTGAGAAATTATAAAATCTTATGATACTTTTTCTCTTCCTGATTATACATAATATTGTTTTTATAAATAAGAAGTGTTAATATATATTAATCGTTTTTCACGAAGAACTCTAATTTAGTACATAATAACTAAAGTTGAAATTTGTTTTCAATGTTTTTATCTTTTAAAGCAAAGATTATTTATGATATGGAATTCATATTTCCAATGAGTTTATCTTTAGAAATGCAAATATTTTTCTAACCTATCAATAACCAAAATTAAATCCAAATCAAGTGTTTATTTTTGTTAATACTATTCCCAAAAGTATAGAATTTATTCCGAATTTTTGTGCCAACTTTATTCATATCCAAAAAGAGACTCTAAAAATATTACTCAATATAACCCGATTTAATCAAAAATGATTAACTATCGCCCTATTTGTCCTCAAAAAAGGATTTTTCAAAAGATTTGTCATTTTTCAATAATGAAAATTGGAATCCCTTATCGCAAAAGATTGCATACAATGAGCACCAGTTCTGTTATAATCAGTTTTCTATTATTTAACATTTTTTCTCCATTCGACTTAATCCATGAGAGACGAGAAATAGAACAGACTTGAGCTGAACACAATCATTATCGTCTGATCATTAAATGAGTTGAAATGGATTCAGTAAATTAATGATCATCAAAAATGTTATGCAATTCAATGATAGGTTCCTCAATCAAAAATGCGATTCAATGCAAATGATATGTATGTGACTATTATTATTAATAGTAATTCAGCTCTGTTTGTGAAAGAGTGTTCATTACTAATAAATATTGAAAGTAATGAACTTGAAATAATGCTTTTTAATAACTTGAGGGAAAATCAAACATGAACTTCTTTCAAAATATTCCTTTAATGACAGATAGTATACATTTAATGCAATGTTTCCAAAATATTGGTTCTCAGAAATACATGCATAAAAGGATATTGATATAAAATATATCTTTATGAATGACAATTTAATCGGTTATTTAAATAAATATTTAGTGTACTGAAAATAGATAAGAATTTAAAACTCAGCAGTCGTGTGATATTTCAATAATAGAAGCTTTCATTTAAAGTGACTAAAAATTGAATGTTTTGATAAAAGCATTAAATTAGATGACATGCAAATGTAAAATACAATTTGTGAAGAATGAAATAAATTATACTCTAATATAATTAAAGTATGCATCAAAAAATCTTTAGTTACTGCCACTTCTCGACTCATTTCTCTTATTGTAAATTATATGCTTTAATCATTTTTTCACGCAATGCTTAACTTTAAATACAAAATAACACATCATTTCTTCTTTTGTGATTAATAGTTGTTAAATAGAAATCAGATGAACATCTGTGCAGTTTTTTGCTCTTTTCTCTACTTCTGGAGTAAGAGAAAAAATCAGAACGCAATCTGTTTATCGAAGAGTAAATTCTGATTGCATTCAATTACAAGAAGTATTTCTTGTTAACAGTAATTTAATACCAAAATCAACATTTTATCGATAATTGTTTACACCAAACGAGTTTAATTTTCACTCAACATCTTATCTTAGTAAAAAAGTTTTAAGCATTTTGAAAATTAACCAATTCTTTTGTTTAAAATACAACAAATACGAATGTTTCTCAATATATGGTATTAATTTTTGAACTCTATTTTAATTTTCAAATTAGTTGAGTAGTCTGTAACTAAAGGATGGTTTAATTGGATTCTTCAATTGGATGCTGACTTCAACGAAAAATTCTGCTTCACATGAAATTCTCAAGAGTATGAGTTGAGAAAATTGATGCCAATGAAATTCATTGCAATAAAATTAAATGTAAGTCTTTATAAGACTACTATAAAGGCTAAAACATACAGTACATCAAATGGAAAACCAATAACCGAATCTTATTTTAAACTTTTCTTTTTCTGGTGGAGTCAACTATAATAGAATTCGTAATAGAACTTGAAATTTATAGATCGCAGAGATATTTATAATTTGAAAACTGTTATGATTAAAAAGTTAGCGCAACTTTTAAAGTGCTATCTTTTTATATCAAATGGACTTTTTTCTGGGGTATCAGAGAAGTCACGACATTCATAAGACTTCATGAATAAAAACTTCTTCCTTCAAAAACATTTCAATGAGTTTTCGTGCGGCAATTAATAAGGCGGTGCTTTTAATAGAGTTTTTCTAATTTTTCTTATGCTCTCACTCGTAATGAATAGATCTTTAAAGCATGAAAACACATACGAACTGAATATTTGAACAAAAATCAAATAATTGATGATCAATGAAAGGGAAAATTAATGCTTACTTTTGATCAGTTTGTCAATGATCCTAACAATCAATATTTCAAAAAGTCAAATCTGATTCAATGATTCCGAATAAATTAGAATTCTTCGAATTTTGAAGATTGAATGATTGGCTTAAAGGTTAGGACAGAAACAAAATGGTTCGGTTTAACTATAAGGATTCGATTACTTGTTAACTTTCGGAAGTTCTCGAATTAACTAAGAGTGAAAACAATCTACTGAAACAATATATGACGAAAAGTCTGAAAATGAATATTGTATTACTAATTAACAAATAGCTACATATGCTTAGGATTTCTAAAATATTTTGATTGAGACTTGAGTTATGAGCATTTAAGAGTTAAGAATTTGAACAAAGAATGTCAGCATTGGATATAGTTATGTATAAACTGAAATTTATTAAGTGGTTTGTGATGCAGAAGATAGAGAAACATTAGTCGCAAAGTTGATAAATGTAAAGTCAAGTATTTGGATGTTATGCACTAATATGTTTTTAATTGTTAATTAATCATATTTTGTGACCCAATCTCTGGTGACACTTATAATATTGAACAAAGTAACAAATAATAAAAAACATTATCCACCAGAAGAGGCTATGAGTGAGAGAGAAAAGTAGAGAGAGATTCCTATTCATGCCTAAAGCCTAGAGAGTCATGTTTGCACACGTGCTCTGCCATCAATAGTACGATACGAGACCACATTTGCATCAACATAAGTCTTAGTAGGACTTTAATCATTGCCACTGAGGATAACATTCGGGATGCCATGCATTTTGATCACACTGTTTGCCGATGGGATTAGAATTCAAATCATTATGCAATACAAAAACGTATAGACATCGACCCAAAAGAATTAAATTCAAAGTATCTTTTATATTAATAGTACAGTTAACGCTCTTAATAGAAAACTTTGCTCTTTTTATAACGACTTTATGTTTAAAATTATATCAAAAATTATAATTATTATTTGAATTCAATCAAATGATTTTAAGCAGAATTAGGAAATAGTTTTGAATCTTTGAAATAAGAGAAATCAGTTGTTTCTATCCATCGAGTGATCAGTTCTTCAATATATATTTTCATGATTAATTCAGATGAGGAAAATTCATTGGAAGTGATATTCTGTCTAAAATGACATTATTTCCTGTTATTGAGAATAGTACTCAATTTTAGATGCGCTGCCGATCGGGAACTAAAATTTCAAGGCGTCAATACTGTAAATACGAATCAGACATTACAGACATTGATTTTGAATGCAAATAAGCTGAGAGCGACTTTTTCTAACAGAAGCCATCATTTTCTGTGTCATTGAATGATTGATTAGCAAATATACATTTTGCTGAGCATAATATCACTTATTTCTTGCATAGAATATTTGAATAATATTTTTTTGGATATGAACTAACATAAGATACGGAAAAGAAATATTTTGTCAGTAAGAAAACGAAGTCTTCTTTTCCTCTTAGAAATGAATGTTTCTGTTGGGAAATTCATAGGATTTTTGACAAATTTCGTTTTATAACATGAATTTTTGCGAGTGATGCCAACAGAATATTTCTTTTATGCATGATTTGAAAATGATAATAATAAAAATGCAAGTCAATGAAACTTTCAACAAATACTCAAAAGAGTAGCAGAAAAAGTGGAATTTTTTGAATTGCAAAAATGGAAACTTATTTCTTTAATACAAAGGCATAAGAATACTCTTTCCTTCTGAATACTTGACCACTACTTGAAGTGTGCGGTTTGATATTTTGAAGTAGAAAATTCATTTAAGATGGACTTTTCAGGTAATATAAAAGAGAGAAAATATAAGAAAAAAATATTTTTGCGGACAGACTTGTTTCCGTCTGAAAAGAGAATATTTTAGCCTAAATCACAAACAATATCGTTTCCTGTCGCGCACCGATGAGTTTCTTTTAGATTGAATACAAAATAACGAATCTTTTATAAAATAGTCCCTAATCTCAATATATCATGATATCGAGCAGAACTCTGTAAAAATTTGTAACAATAGGCAATCTTCGTGTCGCAGTGGGTTCTAAATGAAAATCTCCTCAGAAAGATTTTCGCCACCTTTTATTCAATTTCTTTTGCACTCGTATTTTAAAGCCATTATTATTAGCCGCTAAGCATTTTCTTTCTCATATTGAACAGCACAACACTTTACAGGCACTAAGAATATAAGCCTAACAAGAATACTATACAAAAATATCCGAAATACATAAAAATGCATTTGGCCTTAGAAAGAGTGCGCGACATAAATCGCAACAATAGATGAAGGTATCGATGACTTTCCTCACCCAACTGTTTCATTGTAGTCAATTCATGCATGAAGTACTTCTTCTTTTTATTTTGTTTGTTACAGAGCTATTGCAAATTGGGTGTCGACCAGAGAGTGAGAGAAAACGACTGTCGAAAAAGAAATCAATTGGTATACTGTATGACGAAGAAGTCGAATGAAATATGGCTTTTATGTTCACAAAAAATAACTGACACATTACCACATTTGAGGGTTTGAGAAGTACTTGTAAATACATTGTGAGACATTGTAAGAGATACTCTAATTATAACCTGTGGGATGTCTTCACTTGTGTCACCATTTGTTTGTCTGTCAAACTTTTCGTTTTACTTTTTCCGAAAAACTTCACTCAATAAGTGTTTATTCTCTACATAAATATTATTTCTTTATAAAAATAGCAGTAATAAAAACTAATATTATCACAACATAAAAAATTCATTGCTGAACATTAATTTTCATTTATTAAATGAAGAATTTTAATTAAAATTTTATTGGATAATAAATTAAACAGAAACTCAAACTTGCGGCTTAATTATGGCTAATATATTAAAGTTATACTTCATAAAAAAATTAATATTTATGGCTAAATAAATATAAATTTTCATAAAAATTATTACTTTTGGCCCTTATCATTGTCAAAATAAAGCAAATATCAAAAAGTTGTTTTAATAATGGAAGCAATTATTTTGTTTGAAATTATAATAAAATCGTTTCTGAAGTACTTATTTGTTAGATTTAAATTGAGTAATATCTGTAATAACAATTCATTTAAAATTTTTCGCTATTTAACACCTGCCTTAAAAATTAATGCAAAATAAACGCTAACATGTATTTAGCAAGTATTGAATTGGGCCTCAAAACTAATTGGTCTTCTTCTGGTCTCGTTCTCGCTATTTCTTATTAAAAGCATTTTGAAAGAGAAAACTGACACGAAAAACATCTATTATAAGTGGCATAAGTTTGTTAAGAAATTGAAGACTTGAATGGCAATGAGTTGAATGAATGAATTGATGAAAAGTCAAAACCCGTAGACCTGCAGCTGAGGTGAGGAAATGGTTCTCAATTGAAATCAATAATGAATATAAGTTTAGTGAATACAATAGTTGAGAAAAGGTTTTTGTAAAGAATGAAGAAAAAGGATTAACGCCTGTCTCGAGTGTGTGGAATGGTCTGAATTACTACTAACTGTTACTGTAGTATAACTGCTATTTTCGAGCTTGTTATTGAAAATAACGAGTTATGGGACACTTGAGAAAAGTTGTAACATTCAAAATAAGGTGAAATATTCTATAAAAATGTTAACCCAGAAATGCATCTGTTCTTTAAAGTAAACGAACATTTTGAAAGTATTAACACATTTATGGCAAATGCAGGTGTTCTTAAAAAGTTATAATAATAAACATATTAGATTGCAATAAAATGAAACTAAAATATTATTCAAATAATTAAGTTATTTGCATATTTCATATCGAATTCTGCATAAAGTTTTAAACATTTTAATTGTTTCCTTTTCAAGTTGTATTAATTTTGAATAATAATTACTAAAACCTGTTTCTATTTTCGCATCTTTGAGCTCAAGAAAAAATTATTACTGCCCTGAATATCAGTTAAAATATTTTAGAAATGCATTTGAAAAGCTTATCGATGTTTCAGTGATGAACTCAGATATAATTTATTTATTTTTGAGAAAAGTTGAAGAGTTTGTAAAATTAGAAACAAAAAATCAAAATTGATTTCAATGTATAAAGTATTTAATAAAAGATGAGATTCTTTGAGGAAAAATAATAAGATTTATTTCTTGAACGAGACTAAACAGAACACTTTAATATGTAATGCATTCGCAAAACATTTTTGAGAGAATAGGATCACATGTTTATCATTGATGTCAATCTGGACATTGAACAGAAACGCATAATACAGTCTAATATAAATATAAGATCATTACTAAAATATATTAAGTAAGTAAGAAGTTCTAAACTGATTCAACTTTTTCAAAGGAAAATTATTTATTTCTCACCGATTTTCAAATAATATTATATAAAAGACTACTTTCAAATTTCCTCAAAGTTCTGCTTCACTTCTCTTATTCTATTGAGTAGAACACTATTTCAGAATAAAGCGATTCTTCATTATCTTTAAATCTTGTTTCACTATTAAAAAAAGTTAAAAATCAACAATAATTTTATTTCAATTGATTTATAGATATGAGAAACTTGCGATTTGACTGAAATAAAAAATTCTGTGATTAGCATTTTTGAGTTTAAGTAGAAAATTCTGCATTAGTTGAGAACAAGAGAAAATATTTAAACGAAAACAATGCTTTTTTGTTGACTAGAAAAAGAGAACTGAAATCTTGAATATGATAAGTAGTTTAGAAGCTATTTAGTGTTTCGTGAATTTATAATCAGTAAATCTATGAGTTGTAAAGAGAAAAATGTGGTGAATTTTGACTTAGAATATTGTTATCATATTTTGTTAATTACTGATACGGTAGCATTAACTTAATATGTGAGCAATAAAGTAATTCTCAATTATTTGTGTGATTACTAAATGGTTTTAAAAGCAATAAACAAAACACCATTAAAATAGTACAACAATGTGTCCCATAAAAGGAGGAGGTGTTGGCCGGTATTCAATAGATACAGATTTAAAAGAAAAACATTATTAACATTATATCACTAATAGAATCAGAGACTGAGGCCAAAGGCCTGAAAAATGTTTTAAATCTTTATCACTCCACAGACACGATATAGTGATAAATTATGTTTGAGTGCAATATATTTATAAAACATATATATCGCTACTGAAACTTTTTTAACAACACATTTACTTAAAGCAGAAATAAATTTAGTTTGTTTAAAATTTTAAGCTATTTTAAATGTAAAGTAGAGAGCGATGAAAATGTGTTACTCATTTCGAAAAATTCTATAATAAACTGTTTTAAGAGACGAATATTTTTACTTTAAAAAGTTTAGTGCAAAAGTAATGATAAGGTAATGCTTTTTCACTTAACATCCGCTCATGAAAAAAGTAGTCAATACGCTCTTAAGGAAAAGACGGTGAAGTAGTTATAGATACCAACCAGTAAATCAACTAAAACTTTAAATACTCTCTTCTAAGCACTATTTTTTGGTGATAAACTTTTATTCAAAATAAATGAGAAAATAATTTATTAAAGTATGCTATATTTCATGACCGTTTTTATCAAAGAGGAAAATTACTAAATAAATTCCATAACTAAATAAAGCATAATATTATGTTGTTTTTATCTTTAGAAATTTTTTTTAGTCCTTTCCAAATAAATCTTAATTAAAAGTGCACTTAAAAATTTGTAGTTCTTATCTATTCATATTCTATATATAGTAGAAAATAGTTGAAAATATTTAGCAGAAACTCATGTTCAAAATAAAATATTCTTTAGAAGAATTTCATCTTGAATTTGGATAAAACCAAAATTTATATAAAAATCAAAACTAATTGTTTTATCATAAAAATACAATATGAATACTCCAAAATAGAATGGAATTAAGTGAATAATAAAGGTTATTATTTATTGTAAAATCTGTAAATTTGATTAAAACTGATATTAATTTAATTAAAAATTGTTTTAATAATATAAAAAAATGTGATCA
>JAQFXV010000059.1:0-44701 GCA_034694065.1 Camisia spinifer
ATGGAAGATATAACCAATTCATCATTAATTACTACTACACCACAGAGGAAAAAACAAGTAATTAGTAATGAAATAAGCAAATTAATCTCTCTCCATGTCTCGAACGGCAAGAAATTAATAATTAATAAATAAATTAGAATTAGTTTCATTAAAAATTTGTATTTGAATTTAAGCTTTTTCAAGAATAAACTTTGAATTAAAAAATGCTGAAATAGTTTTGTTATATCTTGAAATAGCTTTGATAACAAAACTACAAAACTAGTATATGTGTAAATAGCTTTGTTAAGACTTGAAATACACCTGTTATTGACTGTAATGAGAGTTTTACATTTACTCATGAGAAACAAATAGAGAGATAAATATTAAGAGACAAAATTCAAAAACTTTGAGTGTTAATTTTTGATTATCTTTTGTGTTGTCAAGTATTTGAATAAAAACCAGGATTTCGTTTTTTATTAGACTGATATCTTTTTATCATTTTAAAGCTTCAAAAATAAGCTTTTGAAGAAGTGCTTCTGAGAAAATTAGAGTCGAGTTTCCTTTATCAGTAATATTTAATCGCTCTCAAGAAGTGCAATACTAAAATCAATACAATTCAGACATTATAATTGAAATATTTTGAGCAATTATTATATCTGAAATGATAATAAAATTGCTCACTTTGTTATCTATATGCATGTATGCATTTATAATTACACATCATATATCATCATTAATTACATATTATGATCGACAATATGGAAAAGGAAGTTAACGCAATTTAAAGTGATTTTATAAGATTTTGATGCAATTCTTTAAATTGACTCTGAAATTATGTGTAGATAAAAAATTAGGGTCTTTTTAATGGGTGATCTAATTATTATTTTCAAACTTAAATTTATTAATTTTAATAATAATTCACTAGCGATTAAAAATGTGTCGTAAAATAGTGTTTGAGTGATAACTTTCTTTTCCATATTGTCGATCATATGCATCTATAAATATATAATTTATACTTGAATTATAAATTTAATTTTCATATAAATTTTTCAAATTCAAAAGCATTAGCTTATTATAATGGAGCATAACATTATCAAATCGGTGTTATTACTCTACACTAATTAAAACTGTGATTAGGCTTTTGGAGAAAAAGCGCTATTTAATATTGAACAATTAAAGTTACTACTTTCGAAATGTCAAACTCTAAATTATCAAATAAGACAAATATTTATTTCATTTGGATCTGAACACATTTTACACAGTATTATTATACCCAATATATAAATATATAAAGTACAGGCACTATTTGATAAAAGATTAAATTTTTATTATTCAGGGTTTAGTTTTATTTTCAATTCTATTATTTGAATGTAATATTTATATTTGATGACAAAGGTTGGGGCGGAATCCTTGTTCTTTTAATTTGTTGTTTAAATGCTGGAGTGGCTGGAGTTTATTTAGCTAAATGTTGGCTTATATTAGAAGAGCGATGGCCTCAATACAGAAAAGGATTGACAAGAACTCCATTCGCTACTATAGGAGAAAAAGCATTTGGCAAATGGATGAGGTTTTGAAATTATTTCATTATTTTCAATAATTCGATAGTTTTTGATCTATATTTTGTACAAATAATCATTTGCTTTTATATCCTATAGGATTACAGTTTCATTATCAATGAATGCGACACGTTTTGGGTCAAGCGTTGTATTCTTATTAATCACTTCGGGCTTAATAAAAGATGTGACTAATAGTCTTATAAAAAGCTTTTCATTTTGCTATTGGTTACCAATCGTTGGCACAGCTCTCACACCACTTATGTGGTTGGGATCACCCGCCGATTTCTGGCCGGCAGCTTATTCAGCAATGTTTGCAACCCTTATTGGAACGGTTTTATTATTGATTAATATAATTATGGACTCATCGGCTCACGTGAAAAATGCCACTTATTCTGCTCCGACATTTAATTCGTTCTTCTTATCATTTGGTAAAATGATTTTTGCGTACGCGGGCGCGAGTGCTTTCCCTAATTTCCAAAATGATATGAAAGAAAAAGAAAAATTCCCAAAAGCAGTCATTATAGGATTTACAGGTATTAAAATGTTTAATAATACGATTTTAATTACATGAATTGGTGATAACCTCACGAATGAGCACAGATTAAATTAATTTTTATTTAGATTAATACTATCAGAAGGCAATTGAATTTTCTTTTTAATATTATTCCAATTTTTTTATTCAATGTTCAACATAAGTCAATAATAACTACTCAAAAAATTATGATTTTAAGTTAATAATGAAATTAATTGAAAGAAACTTATTTTTCAGGTCTGATCTTCATTTATTTGCCGATATGTATTGCTGGCTATACTGTATATGGAGACAAAGTTGAAGTTAATATATTGGACAGCATGAGTGAAAGTTGGTTATCCACTGTCATTAAAGCATGTTTTGCATTGCACTGCTTTTTTGCTTTTCTAATCATAATAAATCCTGTTGTTTTGGAAATTGAGGAATTGCTAAAAGTGCCTAAAAGTTAGTTTGATTTATAGTTTTAATCGAAAGGTTTCTCAATTAATTTTTAAAACTATATATTGAAGCATTTGGTTTGAAAAGAATAATTTTTCGGACATTATTAATGATTGCGCTCGTATTCTCTGGTGAAACAGTGCCTCAATTCGATAAAATATTAGACCTAATCGGAGGCTCAACTTTGACTTTAATGGTATTTGTGATGCCGCCCGCTTTCTATATAAAACTTTGTTCACAGAAGAGTCCTAATTGGCCGCAAAGGTATGTGTTTATGTTTAAATCAGCACATTATTATTGATAAAAATGATTCTATTATATTGTTAATTATCGATATATTATATTTTCAGAAATATACCGAAATATCTCAGAATATTTCTAATGCAAATAGCAATCGTTGGAATAGTAGGTGGCATCGCATCCACTTATTCTGCTATCCAAAATTGGATCAGCGATTCAAAAATATCCTCCCCCTGTTATGTGAAAATTCCTGATTAAAGCCCATTAAATACATTGTACAATTGTCGTCAAGTAATTGTGCGTCAATCCGGGATGATCTCTGATACGTAGGGATAAGAATTCAAAGAAAGCTTACAAATTTAATAGTTTCATAAAGAGAGCTTTCATTCAAACATATAATTAAAGTTCACGTTTAAAAATTCTCACTTTAGATATCAATCGGGTTATTGTTTGTTGACTTGTTTATGAACTAACTTTGACTCAAAAAATGCATGAATTCATCGATTTTTAGTGACACTTAGGGTACCAAAAATGATAATGTATAGTTTAAATTCAATACTTTTTTATAATTATTCTGAATGATTGAGCAAACCTTTAAAAATTTGACTCTTCGTATCACTTTAGGCTTGATAGATAGATACACATTCACTTGACAATAACTGTACTTATTATATATTCAATAGAATCTGTTTAATCCGTTAATTTAAGGAATGTTATGTTTTACGAATTATTAATTGATTTTTCTCACTTTTTCAATAATAAGGATTTCATAATTTATTTATTCTAGTGTTAACTTAGATAAACTTTTGTATTACAGTCTATCCCGCTTATAGTGAACCCGGATATAGTGGATCCCGGTTATAGTGAACGATATGACCAGAATAAAGTCCAGAATACCCGAATACATGAGAACGTTTATAGTGAATCCCGTTTATAGTGAACACTTTTGGCTGCACCGATCGATTCACTATAAACGGGATAGACTGTATTTTTTTCATGATTTTGTGTTTTATTTAAAGTCATTTTATCCATTTATTGTGATAAGTCATTTAATTTTATAATATTTATAAGTGAACAAAACATTCATTTTGTAGTTTCTTATAATAACAGATTAAACAAAAATTCAAACAGAATGAAAAATATATTTTAGAAATTCTAACTTTCATGAGTGAACTTTTTGCTTATTTTGGTTAATAAACTGAACTTTTCTCTGACTTATTCGATATATAAAATTGCTATATTTTTCAGCTTTAATATAAACAAAATTGGCATATTTTCCTTTCACTATACATTTCAATCAATACTTTTCTGACCAAATATTTATATTTAAATGTTATTAATTTATTAAAATTATTAGAGTTTTAGTATTTATTGAACTCAATTATTCAACTATTAGGATAGGATGAAAAATATTAAGTGGAATACAGTATAAGTGGTTCATTCCCATTACTTTAAAATTTTGACTTTGATGTGCATTTAAGTATAGAAAAGCGAGATTATAATAATGCTAATGGACAACAATGCTTCACTTCAAATGATCACTCAGTCAATACAATTTCATTATTACATATCATCTCTATTAACTGTTATTTAAGTTTGAAAGTGCTTTACAATTATCTCATTATTACTTAAAATTTAGTTAATTTAAAATATTTTTTTACTCAAACATCTTTTCTTAAAATTTCATAAATATTAAAATAAGTTTACGATTCCATCTTCAGAACCAATATTAAAGAATAAGTGACAACACGTGAGATCTAATTGAAGTACGATTATCGGTAAAAGTTTCACTTAATCACGTCTGAAATAGTTGATCACTTTTAACTTATTTATCAGTTATTAACAAAATTTCTATTCATCTCTTAGAGATATAGTTATTTCAAATATATTTCTTTATATATTTTTTCTATTAGCTATTTTTAATTGATTTGGATATAGTTTCTGCTCAAACAATAAGGTGTTCATTAAAATACCATACAATTGATCGATATTTTTCAAAACTCGTTATTCAAACCTAAAAAATCAAGCGATGGTTCACTCTTATCAAATAGTTTCTTCAATATTATTAATTCTAATCATCGTTTACTTAATCAATAATCTTAAGAAAACTTGGTTCGGACCCGAAGACTTTTGGTCAAAAGTTATCATAACTTTATATATTGATAGATTTATAGGTCTTTCGCTTTTTCTCTTCAAGTTATGTTTGTATTATGACAAGCATTTGATCCATCCCTGGAAAGACGGAGCGTTCGGACGTTCGTCCAATTTTTGGCCATTCTTTCGCAGTATTCCTCTCTGTATTAATGCTTTTATTGCTTTTCAAATTATGGATTCATTAATTTTGTCAATAATATTCATCATCACTCTATTATTAATTGAAGAATGGATTGTGAGATTAGGATTTATAATGAAGGAAAATTGGTTTAAAGAGGAAAGACCTGATATGTCTGGATTTAACGCAACACTTTCTGAAATACATAAAAGACGATTAGAAGTATCAGGTTATATAGTATTGAATGAAACTCTAGGATATGGTCATTACGGGACTGTTTATAAGTGTAACTGCAAAATCATAATAAATGGGACAGAAAGTATTGAACGGAAGGCTTTAAAAGTTATCGATATTTCGAAACTAATCAAATACAGATTTCGTGAACTCGAACCTGAATTAGAGATGGATTTACGAAATATGATCGATAATGGTTTGGAAAAACTGAGTGCAATAAAACATAAGAATATCGTTCAATTTGAAACAATCAATACAATGAGTGCCACCGGAGGAAGAATGGAATGCATAGCTCTGTTCAGCAAATTAGCGAATTTCAATCTTGATTGCTATTTGACTCATGAAAAACCTGATGGCGTTGGAGAAGATTGTGCACGATTTTGGTTAAGACAACTTTGCGGTGCAGTTGAGTATCTTCATAAAGATTCGATAGAGCGTACACCTAATGGTGCTTCACATCCAATACCTCACTGTAATATTAAACCAGAAAATGTTCTTTTCTATAAAAGAGCGGAAGATGTCATTAAATTTATTACTAATAAATTATTACAAGTTTTTTTTCAAAATATTAAATAACATTCTAATTATTCATATTTTGTGTTTCAATCTTTCAGAATCGAGTAATCAATCCTGAAATAGACTTTGATGTAAAACTAGCAGATTGTGGATTAGCATTACTTTTTCCAAGTTTAGGAAAAGTAACCACAAAACAAAAGCCAACTTATTTTATATCTCCGCCTCAGAACTTGCGATTAAGAAAAACTTTTGAATTCAAAGAAAATTACGAAAAAGTATATATTAGTTCATCTGTTTCGGATGATATCTATAATCTTGGAGTCATTCTCGTACTTCTTGTCAAAGGAAATATTGAAAACATCGTCGAAAATCCGAAGGAATCTCTAAATGCTGTTGAATTCCAAGAAGCTGTTAATGGAGTGTATGTGGAGTTCACAGCACTTAAAGTTAAACAATTGCCGGGAGATATATCACCTCAATTGTATCAATTACTCAGAAAAATGCTTCTTCCGATCAGAAAGAATAGAATTGGTATAATTTCAGTCAAAAATCATTCCTGGATTATGCAAAATGTTAATCCAAAAGTTGTCATCAATCATAATAATGAATAAATTCATTAAATTCAACATTAAATTGAAAAAGTAGTTTCTTTTTGAATACAAATTTTATTGTCAGCAAATCTATTAATTCAATTCTATTACAAAAAATTTGATGCAAATATTTAAATAAAAATTTCTTTTAATATTTTGCATTTCCAAAAGATAAATGAAAATTATTATTCACTAAATTATTAACTATTCTTAAATAATCAAAACAAAAATGATTTTTACTATTATTAAATAAATGTTTTTTGAGGAAAAAGTATTCAATATAAATGAATTAAACCTAAATTAAAATTGTATATATATTTGCTTAAATGGTTTCTGAATCTGATTCTATTTCTTGTTGAGTTTGAGTTTGAGGAGGATTTAGAGCTCTTTTGTTACATTTGGCAGTTCCACTATTGGCTGCAATAGTTTTGTCGATCCAATCCCTATGATGTGAAACTTTAGTATATACAGCACTTGGAATCCTACCATTTGCACATTTGCCGGGACCAAAAGAAACGATTCCCGCTTGTACAAATCTTATTGGTTCTCCAGCTCTTCGATCCATATTAATAATAAGAGGTCCTCCACTATCTCCCTGACACGGAGATGTAGTTTCAACGCCCTGACACATCATGGAATCTGCGATCGGTACCGGATAGTCATATTTCTTGCAAGTTTTACCATCAATAACATTGACATCGGTATACATTAGGAGTTCTGATGGTGATCCACGATCTTTAGTCAATCCCCAACCAGATATACGCGCTTTACCCTTAAATTCATAATATGGTTTTGTTTTAGGCGGTAAACAAATAGTTCCGACGACACCACCTTTTTTAAAATCTAATTTTAATGGATTATTACTCGGTATTCTGATGAGAGCCACATCATTCTTGAATTGACCCATACTTCCTTTCCAGTTTGGGTGTTGTATAATACAGTCAGCATTTCTGCGCTGAGCTTTAGATTCTTTATTTTTTCTGTTTCTAATACCAGCCGTCACTTCAATACTCTGCGCAAATGATTGTCCGTTTCGTTCATTACTTACACAATGAGCTGCACTCAAAATCCAATTTTCCTTAACTATAGAACCACCACATTGAAGAGGGTTGCCTTGATCATCTAATATCTTAAGCAAGACTTGCCACGGAAAATCTCCTTCTTTAGCAACTTTTCCATTCACTATTTTGTTACCAATTATTGGTTGAGATGTACGGCTAAAACCACAATCTAAACTACTTGAAATTTGACTTTCATTGGCTCCATTACTAATATTAGAGGCTAAAAATTGATTGTCAGTCAATTCAAATTCTGGCTCATTATTCAATAATTGAGAATAGCATGTGATCACAAATAAAGTTATTAAAATCGAGAACTCAAATAATAATTTAGTTAACATTTTGAACATTATGAGAGCTCAGTTCTAATATCTGTTCAATTTATATTGTAATTCATTGCGAAATTAGCTTTTTAATTATGTCAGCTTTGGGTAAATAAAACACCCGTATTATTGATAATTTGAAAAGAGTTATTAGCAGTTATTATTCAAAATAGAGGTATTAATCTATTTTCATTGATTATTCAATAATTATAACACATCACCAATAGTTAGCTTTATCTTGATTTTTGAGTATCAGCACTAAATTATTTTCAATTTAAGCTCGAAGAAAAACGAGGTTTTATGCATGTATTCGTTCTTTTTATCTGTCTGTTTAAAACTTTATTCATTTTTGGATCTTCTCTTGACCGAACGCTTCAAATTTTTTAAATGGAAAACTTTATCATACTGAGAATCAACTTAACATCACAAGGATATCATTCTTGACATGAGCTCAGTTTTATAAACTATAAAAATAATAAAATCTATTCAAATAATTACAATAATTATTAAAACTGTTTAAAAAATTCAAACGAATCGATCGCAAGCCTAAATCAATTTTTTGAATGATTAAAGTAAATATGCAAAATTTTATTGATTTTTTCCACTAAAGTCCTTTTAACTACATTAAAAACTTTCTGTACATACTTTTTCAATTGAATGAGAAACTGAATACTAAATAGAAAGAGCAGCTGCTATTAAATTCAGTTTAATTGCTTATTTCTATTTGTATCATATCAATACATGCATACATGAATCAAGAATTTGTGTTGTGTTTTGCCTCCAATAATAATATTGTAGGGATCCAAATAGTTTAGATGTAATTTAACTTCAGGTTCGGCAGCATTACATTTATTGAACATAATTCAAAGTTACATAAAAGTTCTCTACATAGTTATAATCAAATATAACTTTAAATAGAGTTATAATTATAAGACAATGTGTGCACACAATTACATGTTAATCAAACTGCTCTCTAGATATCTTAATTTTTTTTTTTTTTCGGCAGCATTACATTTATTGTACATAATTCAATATTGATGGGTTGGTAACATAAATTGTTACCTAAATTTTTATTAATTTGGATATGAGATAAATCTGTAATCATATGTGATAATAGTATTCTAAAGTCCAAAACAGAAACTTATGAAAATTGGATCTCAATAGACTTTTTTACAATCCCATAAATTTTTATCAGTTATTATTATGAATAGTCGACAATAAAATTCGTTTAATTATTTCTCGTACAGTCATAATTCTTGCAATGATTTCTAATGGTGTTTTCAATCCAATCTATATAGTAAGAAATTTTAGTGTAAATTGCGTTCGGAATCAGAATATTTGCACAAAATCCTGGACCAAACGATACGGTTCCTAATAGAATAGCTGGCTCTTCATTATTTAAGTAGACAATAAGAGGTCCACCACTGTCTCCCTGACACGGAGAAGTCGAGTCCACGCCCTGACACATCATAGAGTCTTTAATTTTTACAGGAAATGGATATCTTCGACATTGCTCGTTATCAATTATTGTGACAGTAGTGTATTTCAACTCATTTGATGGTTTTCCTAATAGTAAACGATCGGAAGTCAGACCCCAACCGGCGACCCGAGCATTACCCACATATTCAAAGGGAGGATTTGTTTTTGGAGGAAAACATATTCCATTAATTGTTCCGCCGTTTTCATGAGTTATCTTAAAAGGATTATCGATTCTTAAAAGTGCCAAATCATTGGCTAAATCTCCATTTCTTCCCTTCCATTTCGGGTGAGGTATTATGTGATCAACAACTCTTTTCTGTGTATTTTTATTAAGTTTATTCCTTTTTTGAACGCCAACCAATGCTTCAAGTTTTTGAATTGGATAAAGTTTTCCATTTCTTTCACTTGATATACAATGAGCTGCAGTTATGACCCAATTTCGGTTAATTAATGCTCCGCTACAACGAGCTATCTTCTTATTTGTAATTTTAATGTTGAGCATCACAATCCAAGGATTTTCTCCGACTCGCGATACTTTCCCTCCAACTATTTTATTTCCATCCAATGATTTATCAACAGAATGGCTTAATCCACAGTTTTTGACGGTAACACTTTCTGGAGACAATGAATCAGACAATTTCGTCTCAATTTCAATAGTTCTATTCCCAATCATTTCATTATTATTCTTCATAAATTCTTCCAAAAGCATCATTACATCATTTTTATCATCTGATGATGTATTGCTCGATACAACTAAATCGTGCATTGAAATAATTATAAGGAAAATTTGAAACATTTTCTGAACTTAGTTGAAAAAAACTTTGAGTGCAATTTTTTAATATAATATAATTATTACATTTGACTTAAATATATTTGCAATTCAATCACCTCTATGAGCAACAAATCCTTAATTTAATATTCAATTTTCAAACATTGACAATTGAAAAATAAATAGTGGCATAAATTTGAAACAATGTATGATAATTATGAAATTTGGACATCAATTTAAAAGTTAGTGGAAAATGAAAGATATAGAAATATTTGTGAGTAAACTAAAATATTTGGCAAACTTTAATTGTAATAAATAACATCCAATTTATAACCGATCGAATAATTGAGTTTTATTTGAGACTTACTTCTATATAACTTATTTCTAATAATTTTTGAAATTATGTTTTTTGTGTAATTGCATAGTTGTGGCATAAAATAACTATTAGTATTATAATACTTTATTGATAACTTAGTATTTCGATATAAAATAGGACTTTATTTTTTCAATCTTTAAAAAAATATTTTATTAATTAGTGATTCATTGAATCCATCGAAATGAGAAAATTGAAGATCATCTCAAAGATATTTCGAAAACTAAATAATTTAATAAAAGATACAAAAGGATACAAAATAAGATTTAAAAATACAAGTTTTATTCAGCAAAACCAACAATAATACAAAAGATAACTAAACAATAAAACAAAAATATCCCTAAAAGACATTACTCAATAAGATTATTATAATTTATCAAAGTTTACACGAAGTTTGTAATGAAACAAGAAATACAAATTAATCCTGAAGTGAGTTATGGTAAGGAGACAATGATTTTTGATGATATATTTGACTAATTTATAATTAATAACTATAATAATCAATTAAATGGCATTTTGAGTGATTTTCACAATAAATTGTTGTCTTCGTAATAATCAAACTCAAAAAATTGTTATTGCAATAGAATTGGGTTAAAATAATTTGAGCTCAATTTAGTTATATCTAAAATCAGATTTTTAAAATTTTCGTCAATTAAATAATGGTCTATTAGATTAATATTTACATAAATGAGTGGCTGTAAGAATCTTATCAATAAAACAGATTTAATTTCTTAAAATACTAAAAAAGTCTAAACATAACTTTTCTTTTGATTGATTGATAATTTCTATTTAAATTATGGAAAATATGTTTTGATAGTATTTGAATTCAAATAATAGTTGAATGACATTCAGTTTCCTTGATCTTCACTATCACTTGTCGTATCTTTAAAATAATGAAAACTTAATATTAGAGTCAATTTAAACATTAAACTAAATATGATTAGAAATGTGTTGACAATCAGTTTTAGAAATAAAATAAGAGTCAATTTGTATATCCGTTCGATGCAGATGTGGTATATCTGTCAGGAATCGGAAGATTCCTATTCAGTGAATACTCGATCGGCAACATTTTGACTCTTAATTCAATTGTTTAATAAATAAACAGATATGAAATTTAGAATCGAGTTAAGAATTGCATCAAATCAAAAGATTAAAAACAATTATTACCTCCTTTTTTGCCTAAATACTGATGTTTTCTAAGTCTATCGTAGAGATCATCTTTATTTCCATAAAGACTTGGATTATTGATGCCCTGTAATGTACTTCCATTGCTCTTTCCATTATGTAATGATTCTTTCATATAAGTTTCATTATAAAAGTTAGGCATTTCCCACCCGTCGTCTTCATCATCATAATAGTGTGCATACGTTGAATGATGTGATGGAGCAATACTTTCCGCATAAGGAGCGGGCGCTCCGTAATAGAAGTTTGGTTGAGGACCAGGTGTTGACGCAAATTCAGTAGGAATTGTGTGAACTGACATCTTCTTAGTGATTGGTCGCGAAGAAGTTCTCACACAAATCATCCAAATTAGAAGAACAATAAATATAATGAAGAAAACTGCGGCTCCGATTCCGCCCGCGATATAAATAAGCTCTGATTTTCTTTCGCATCGATCGCCATAAAAGTTGATAAGACATTCACATCTGGGCTTTTTCATGCCTGGCGTCCAATCGCAACGACCACCATTTATACAATAGTCATCACATATATTAAGACAATGCGGATAATTGAGTTCATTTGATTGAACTTCTTTAAAACCTTCTCTACAAACGCATCGAAAATCTTCGCCACCATTGGGTGCTTCACATTGAGAGTTTGGTGGACACAATTCCATCTTATCATTAATAATGCAGGGATTACTGCATAGCTCTTGACTGGCAGTCCCGACACCATCTGTTGTCGAATTGGGTGGACATGATTGGCATGAAGTGTCTCGTTGTTCAATGTCTTGATACGTTCCTTTAGGACATGGAACGCATTCATCCAGAGTTGTATTTAGATAATGACCAGCACTACATATTTCTGAAACATTCAAATTCAAATTGTAATCAATTGAAAATCGAAAGAATATATTGATTATGACTTTATCTTAATTCTAATCAATTAATACCGAGATTGCATTGATTAGCACTCGAGGCTCCTATGGTTCCAGTGGTGACTCCGGACGGGCACTGTTCACACGCCTGTTGACCACGAGTTCGGTAGAAACCTATTGGACACGCTTCACAATTTCCATTCGATGACAATTGAAATCCAGGCATACATTCAGCTAATTATTTAGTAGAACAAAATTTTAAATTATTAATAAAATAGTTTTGTTGAATGAATGTCGAAAACATACGTCTACACTCTTGTTGTGAAATCGCTTCTGCACTTCTGGTTGTGAGTCCAGTACCACATGAAAGGCAACTGAAAGCTCCTTCTGATGGTTGAAAGAGTCCATGACCACACGGTTGACAAGATTTCAAGCCATTGTCGTAATATTTTCCAGCATTACATCTCTCTCTACATTCATCTGCAGAACGCGCACCACTCGTAATAGTGACTCCTTGTCTGTCGACAATAAGCGGGCATTTCTTGCATAAAAGCTGTCCCAATTCATTCTGATATGTGCCGACCGGACATTTTAGACAAGTAGAAGTCGGTTCATCATAATAAGTACCTGAACCACATTCTACACAACTATCACCCATAACAACCTGTCCGGGAGGACACGCATACTCTGTTATGAGTTTCAATGAAGTTAAATCGGGCCTAACATTGGGTAAAGTGTCGCGAACATCAAATATCGCGCTCTCGACTATTGCTCTTCTAATAATTGATTCGAGACTTTCTTTTTCTTGAGAATTGACATTAACTATTGGATCGGTATTTGCCGGAAATCCTATTTCAACATTATATACATCCATATTATCTGAATTATTATCCGATTGACGTTTAGATCGAGAAGAGCTCTGCTGTTTAGTACACTTCACATTAACACCGAGTCCTTTACATGAGCCACGAGTTTGATCCGAACATATTTTCCAAATACGATCAATTTTAAGCAAACTATCGATAACTCTTGAATTCAGTATCTTTTTGCCCGAATCAGAACAGACAACACTCGATGGGAAAGTCATGACTAATCGGAATATTCTTTGCGCAGAATGTTTAGGAGCACACGAGGGGAATACCAAAGGCTTTTCGGGGTCATCAGTCGGTCGCCAAAATCCTTCAGCTCCACAAACATAGAATTTAGGAATGGGTTGAGAGAATTGTAAGCCTTGATTGCATTTTATTTGACAAACTTTGAACCGTCCGCCGGGACCCCAATCAGAACACTCTCTTTCGCCTCCAGTCGGTGGTGAAGGAATTTTACAGAACTCTTTCAAGACATGAACCTGAAAGTCACAGCGCGCGGAATTACCGGTTTCATCGACTGCGACATAACTCAAATCGTAAGTTCCCTTTTTCAGTGATTCTCCAGATCTTATTTTCTCTAATTCTAAGACTTGAACTGATCGTAAATCATCAGTGAATTGCGGTTCATCCCAGTGAACGACTGTTGAAGTGTTCTCTGATATAATCCACATGTCTGGAGGACAATGAAGAACACTGGGAGGGGTTTTATCTTGTTGTAAAATTCTGCAGTCGTCCCCACTATAACCTGTAGGACATATCCTATCACCACATTTTCCGGGTCCCTCTCTTTCAACAGTTCCTTCGACTCTATCATATCCAGTGAAACGAAGCAATAGTCCATTGAAAATAACGGGAGAGTTCTTACAGCTCCTTATTTGAGATGGAATTTCTTGACTCATATCTAAAGCTCTGTTCCATATATTTACGCGACTGATCCGGCCGTGAAATCCTGCGCCGGCTATGGCTTTATTCTTATCATCGAGAGGTGACCCCAAATTGATCCAACCATAAGAAGGTAGAGTAAGACCGATAGCATAGTCTGAAATACTTCCGGCCACAGCTGTATCGGTGAACAACATAAGAGTGCCGTCTTTTCCGTCCCAAATAATATTAATGTAATGCCATTGACCGTCATTTATGGGAACATTTTCTAAATAAGGCATAAATACGTCCTGCAGTTTATCAGGAAATAGTGAAATGAAGATTCCGTTGTGATTGGCTTTAATCATTTGGCGTTTTCCGATCGGCAAATGTGCCGATTCAACAGAGTATAGAGTGAAATACGTGCCAATCGATTCTTCATAGTATTGAACCCAAAGCCCGAGTGTAAGACTTGTGGCTTCATTCAAATCGAAAGGTGCGCCCAAAGCAATACTTGAAGACCTACTTTCGTCATTAAGATAGAGATCGTAATCAATGTTTATTGGTTTACGACAGTCTTCACCCGTAAAATTGAACGGACATTTGCAATAGAATCCATTGGTTAAGTCAATACAAGTAGCAGTCGGTGGACATGAGGTTGTGGTGCAGTCGACTATATCTTCTTCACAATGTTTACCAGTAAAACCTGTGGCACATTTGCATTTATAGCCCTCACCCATATCAAGACAAGTGGCGCCGTTTTTACATATATTTTCATCACAAGCTTTGTATTCATACTGACAGCCAATTCCTGTATATTTTTCAGGACACGTGCAGTTAAGTCCAGATCCAAAGTCTTTACAACTGCCACTGTTTTGACACGGATTACCAATACATCTTTGAGGTGATGTTTGACATCTTTTACCATCAGTTCCAGACGGACAGACACAGAAATAATCTTGGAATAGATCAACACATTTGGCGTCGTTATTACACGGATTCGATTCACACATTCCAATGTCATTTTGACATCGATGACCACTCCATCCTGGAAGGCATGAACATCTGAAGCCATTCACTTCATCAAGACATGAGCCCCCGTTCAGACACGGAGATGAAAAACAGTCGTCAACATTGGTTTCGCATAACTCTCCACTATATCCAGCATTACATTCACATTTGTATCCATTATCGATATCAACACATTTTTCAGTTCCCAAAGGATAACATGGATTAGAAACACATTCATCAACTTCTGCTTCACATTGAAGACCGACATATCCTTTAAATGATAAAATATAAAACATTAATAATAGTTATAACCATTAGTTAAAGTATAATTTTAATTGCAATGAATTATTGAATAGTTTTATAAAGAGTTAAAAAAAGTGAATGATATGAAATAATATGAGACCTGGTCTGCACTGACACATAAAGCCATCGATTAAATCAAAACAAGTGCCTCCGTTCTGACAGGGCTTAGTCTCACACGAATCGATTGTGTGCTGACAACGAGAACCGATATAACCCGTATCACAAATACATTTGAAGCCATCAATTAAATCAATACATTCTCCATTATTTTCACACGGATCTGATGCACATTCATTGACATTCGTTTCACATTTAAGTCCAGCCCATCCGGGATTACAAATGCATTCGTGAAAGAATAGTTTATCGACACACAAGCCGTTAATGCATGGATTGTTTGAACACAAGTCTATCTTTTGATGACATCGTTTACCTGTAAAACCTGGCGGACACTCACACTTATAATCATTGACTAAATCAGTACAATTTGCTCCTAAAAGACACGGCTCTTCAGCACAATCATCGATATTGATTTCGCATTTTCTTCCTGTCCAACCGGGCGGACAATCGCATCGATATCTTCCCTGCAAGAGTGGCATACATTGACCACTGTTTTCACATGGATTACTATTAATACTGCACGGATTTATAGTTATATTACAACTAATGCCTTCGTAGCCAGATCTGCACAAACAGTCGACATTTCCCAAACCGGGAGAATCTTTACACATAGCCTTTTCAGGACAGGTATCGTTTTTACATTCATTTCTTACGAGTTGACACTGAAGTCCCGAATATCCGGCCGCACACTTACAGGCATATCCTTGAGGATTGTCAAGACATGTTCCACCGTTATAACAGGGCTCACTCAAGCACTCATTTATATCTGATTCACATAATTGCCCTGAAAAGCCTGCCGGACAATAACAAGTGGGCTCGTGATTGAGCAAAATGCAAACTCCGCCGTTTTGACATGTAATTGAACTGCACTGACCGGCAGTACACGCCTCTGGACTGAGTGCACCCGGACGTAGAGTTCGCTCTTTACTCGAACATTCAGAACATGTTGTCTGTCCTTCTTTTTCTTGATAGAAGTTTGTGGGACACGGAGCACACGGCTCAAGACCTGTTTCTGAATAAGTACCGGCCGGACACTTGACTTTACATTCATTTATAGCCGTAGAACCGGCAGAATAAGTGAATGTATTGGTCGGACATCTTTGGCATTCTTTGAATCCCTCTTTAGATGGAATGCCAGCGTATGTATTACTCGGACATTGAAGACAAGGAACTAAACCTGTGGACGAATAAGTGCCATAACCGCAGACAGGCATACAATCTGACAAACTTTTGCTGCCTTTATCTTTAGTATAGGTTCCATCAGGACATTGACGACACGATGCCTGACGTGTCGAGTCCTGATACCATCCTCGCGGACAAAGAGTACACAATTGCATATCTTTTGAGGCAAAAGTACCGGCTGGACAGTGAAGACAACGCGGGACTTGATTTCCATTTCTCTCTAAAGTTATATTTGGAATTATATTGTTTAAGATCTCTCCCGCTTGACATGTGAAACCTCGTTCTACATGAGATCGAAGTGCTTGTAATGAAGGACACGAACCCCCGACTTGTTGGGAAGATATGTTCAAAATGGGTTCAATGATTGCTGAAGTCGACGGAACACTTAAATCAAATATAAGTCCAAGTGTTGAACCGCATAAGTCGTAAAGTAGTTTTTGTCGAACGGCGGGATCTATTCGTAGGACATATTCAACTGATAGAGCATTAGTGTCAGGTCTGATAGTAATTGTTGTGTTGAAGAACATGATAGCCATCTGAACATTAATAGCAGAGCAACGATCAGATAGGATCTGATTGAGTGATGTGTAATAACTGGACACATAATTAACATACGCTGACATACAGGCCGGGGGAGCGAATCCACCGCTTCGGTACTCAACGATTGCCACCACATCATAATTGGCTTCATTTGTATCTTCGGGAACACAGTCAGGAATTATAGATCCGGGCGTCCATTGGCTTCCAATCACACACTCATAGGTTTTAGAGGACTCGTTGTCAATGAATCTGAAGCCAGAATTACAAGTGACTAAACATTGGAAACCATTCCCTAAATCATTGGGTAAACAGTTGACGACACCGTTTGCGGGTTCTTCGAGAGACCACGAGACACATGTTGTCGGCTGTACTGACACTTGAAAATGACAAAAGGCTTCGTTACCAAATCGATCGCTCGCAACGACTGATACATTCCTATATCCTTTCAATGGTATAAGAGCTGAGTCTGGAATTAAAGTGATTCTGATATCTCCTGATTCATCGGTTGCATTAATAAGACGTCGCGTTTCATTAAAGTTCACGAAATAGCTTTCCTGCTGTTCAACTAACTCAACAACATATGATTGCGGGCAATGCAGTGAAGGCGGAGTTTCATCTGGAACTGTTATATTCACTTCACAAACGGCAACATTTCCGTCATTATCGTAAGCAAAATACTGAATAATAGTGTCTTCAAATAAAATCATTGGTGGTCTGAATCCAAGCGGTTTCACTTCAACCCTCGCCACAAACCCTGAGTTATCAATAGGTGTTGGAATTGTGAAATTGACTGGATTTATACCATTTGCTCCTTTGCTCACAAGTATTGGTCCGTTCGGACAATTAGTAAAATGTGGCGGTTCTTGATCTACACAAATGGGATATCCGTTATCAAAGCCAAGAAGTATTTCTTCTTTAGTATCTTCACAACCCATTAATTCAAATTTGAGACATGGATTCTTATTATAAGAAACAATTCCAAGTATTATATATCTTGCGGTAACGCTTACTGGCAATGGAATTACTGTTAATTCTCCATAATTTCCAGGTTCTCGACTCGTTAGGTTGAAATTCGGGAAATAGACGACAAAGTTCTCAGATTCACGAACTTTATAAAAGAATCTTAATTCTGTTGGACGTCCGATAACATCATTAGTCACAACTCCTTTAACCAAAAGAGCTTTAATTCGAAAAACTTTTCCCAAATCAACGGTTACATAAGTGAAAGGCTCGTGTTGTCCACACCAACCCGTCGCTGAATTTAGTCTAACTTTATTCGCTTCATAATTACTTCTCTGTGAAGTTGCGTTAATGGCATTGTCGGGTATAAGACCTGACGCCAGACCCAAAGGTTTAATGATTTTGCAGTCGGCGTTTTTCACACAAGTTATCGGATCATTAGAATAGGGGACAAAACCTGGTCTGTCACATGTGAACGACACCTGTGATCCCTGTTCATAACTGGTCGCTATCTGTTGTCCATCAGGTGGGTATCCGGGGTCTGAACAGACGGGTCCCTCACAACGTAAATCCCCAAAATCCCAGTTACCATTAGGTCCGCATCGAATAACATTATCACTTCTCTCTGTCTTTCCGGCCAAAGTGAATGTCTCTTCACATCCAAAGAAAAAACTTGCTCTATATCTGGTGTCAACATAGAAACCATAAGTGGCGCCATTCGTTTCAGGAGGTGGTCCGCAATCGATTCGTGGACACGAAGGGGTCAAACCTGAGAGCCAAAAGTCAGATCTGCCTTCTCTCGGATCATAAACACACTGACGGAATGATGAACTGGCGGTTCCTCTCAGAGGTCTTCCCTCATCATTACATACAATCGTAATATTATTCAAATATGAAACATTATTATCATTCGATTCGTGTTGAATTCTAAGGCCCTGTGAGTTGTCGTCAGAGAATGCGGAACATTGAGCGTAATTGCAATCAGGAATCGTTCCATTCCAGGAACCATTTGAAGTACAGATCAATGTTTGAGTTCCAACCATAACATAACCAAAATCGCAATAGAAATGAACTAAATCTCCGAAATGGTATTGAGTTTTAGTTGTTAACAATTTTCCGTTTTGGGGTGACTTTAATGATGGACATTGTTTAGGAACACATGTCTTATTAATTCTAAAGAGATCTCCGTCTTTAATACCAGTTTCAGTATTTGGCACTTCATAACCAGCGGTTCCGTTTGCAGTGTATAACTCATATCCAACATTACAGAGACAATTGAAACCTCCGGGACTGTTAACACATCTTTGATCACATCCACCATTTTTATCGAGACATTCATTAACATCGATGCAGTCCTGTCGAGAACAGCCCATAAGTTCAAATCTCATACAGGGCGCGACCGCGAACTCCATTATCAAAAGCCGGACATAACGTGATTCAAGAGGAATCGGCAAATTCACGATCGAAAGACCAGAGCCTCCGTTTGGCGCTAATCGAAACTGAACAGGTCTTCCCGAAAGATCAGAATAATCTCTAAATAAATCTGTCAATTCATTTGCGTGTTGTAGTCGAACAGTTATCGGATAGGCTTGTGTGCCATCAAGTCTTTGTACAGATTGTATTCGAAAACCTCTTAATACAGTCGGAGCTCTCAAATCGATTTGAACCCAATTCTCTCCAACTCGAGGGACATTTCCACACCAGCCTCGCATTGAATCCAATCGTATTTCAGATTTTTTGTATCCGTTTTCAATTCCAGATACTTTGATAGAAGTTTCGGGGATTGCAGTTGTGCTCAAACCTAAATCACTGACTGGACGACAGTTCAAGTTTGGTTCAAAGCCTTCCTTACATTTGCAAAAGAATCCTCCCATAGTATTACTGCAAAGCGTTGACGCCATATCACATGCAGAAGATGAAGAACATTCGTCAACATCACGACATTTCGGCAAATTGTCGAATGTCTGGTTTGCACCGCATTTAATGACTTGATGTCCGTCTAATTTATAGCCGCGATTGCACTGAACTCTGGCCTCGTCATTGAATAAGTATTTTCGCTGCGTTTCAACAATAAATCCGTTTTCAATATTAGGCAAAGTATGGCATTGAGCTCTTTCACAAGTGGGAGGCATTCCAGACCACTGACCGACAGAAGTGCAGGCAATCACTGGAATCCCGTGTCTGTGATATCCGGGTTCGCATTCGAATCTTATAATTGTGCCGTAACTGCGATTCATGCCTCCAGTCATTACACTTTGAATAGCATTTGGCGTTTCTGGAAGTGGTGGACACGAAGATGCGAGACATAGAGGAAGTTTATCCCACTTTCCTTCTTCACTGCATCGAATAGTTTCTGTTTGAAGACCAGACGGAAACGCAAATCCTGCGTAACACTGATAGGTTGCCATTCCTCTAAAGGTTACATTAGTTGACGCGACAGCGAATCCATTATCTATTTGAGGAACAGGTCCACAATATCTTTCTTGACAGTTGGGAATAGAGTTTAGCGACCATTTTCCTCCCTGAAGACACTCAGTCATTAATTTGATGCCCCCATTACTGAACTCTTGACCGACAGGACACGTAAACGTAACTTTTGCCCCAAACATAGTTCCGCGTGAAGACGAAACTGCATTCAAACCAATTTTAAGTGGTGGACAATCGGCACTGAAACTGGCAGACCATCCGCGGCCAGCATTTAAAGCGTTACTCTTGAATAGTAAAAGCATTTTTCCCGACGAAGCCGTTAGTGTCAAACCAACCGGTTTTGTTTTTGTGCTAAAACCTCGATTCGGATGAAGTGAAACACCAGTGTTTTGATCACTTCCGTCATATATCTGAAGTGTGTCTTCATTCGCAACATCGAACTCATTAAATAATATGGAAAGCGATCCTCCATTAGGTCTCATCAGTCGATAAACACAATTCTGATTCGTTGGATAATTAGAGACTCCAAAAGCAGGTGACGTAACATTACCCGCATTTGTCGTGTACTCTATTTCACAGCCAGTTCTGAACCTAATGGCAAAACCACGTCTTGAATCGCCGAAACTTGTATGAAAATATAGGTATAATTTGTTTCCGGTCGAAACGATGTAACGCGGATTGTCTGCAAGACTTCCGGTCAGTTTTGCTAACATCGGATACTTAGATCCCGAGCCGTCGCGAACGTAAATGTAATCCTTTTCAGGCTCTAAATCGAATTCAACGACTTCAAGAGTGACTGTCTTTCCTTGCGGTGCACTTATTATGTAAACACATTCTAAACCTCCGGGATATGGCTCGGGATAGAGGGGAGAAGTGATGACTTGAGCACTCGAATGAGCGAATATATCTCCACCACATTTAATGGGTTCTGTTTTCCAGGAGGCACGAAATCCACGCTTTTCAACACTTGCATCGGATCGGAATTTAACAATCATTAGATTAGAACCAGTGGTAAACATACGAGATGTCATGTTTTGATTTCCCGAAAGTGTAGCCAAAGTCACACTCGACTCTTCAGTCCGACCGCCGGCAAGAATCTGAACCGTATCGAAGTTGGATTCGGTGTCAAATTCAGAGAACTGTAATACCATTCCTGAACCAACTGGTCCTTCAAGAGTCCATTTGCAGTCACTGTTAGAATCATAACGATTGGGATAATTGGGAGAAACGACTTTATCACCAGAACTTTGTAAATAGTGGTGACAATTCTTTTGACAATCCATTTCATCTGAATTATCACCACAATCGTCCTGACCGTCACATTTCCACGAAATATTAATACACTTTCCATTAGAGCAATGGTGTGAACCTTCAAAACAAATTTAAATAATTATTTAACTCAATCAAAATGTTTATTCGGAATGAAATGAAAAAAAAAAGAAATAGTTGCCAAACCTGATGGACACGTTTGTTTTTGGCAGATAAATGGCAAGAGGTCTTCACATTGCGCTAATTCCCAGGTCTGTTGTTTCTCAGCATCAGTCGATTGCCAATCATTAAGTGTCGACCGAACGCATTGTCCATTTTTGACATTTGGTTCATCTGAAGACCAAAAGCCAACATATTTACTAATGAATCGACCACTCGCTGACTCGAGTGTATTCGTCGATAAATTATCAATTGATTGAAATCCAATCCAAAACGAACGACTAGTTGAGTCTTTGAGCGATTGGTCGGCGATATAACTCGTGAAATTATTTTGTGTGTAATCAGAAATCAACGCCAATTCACTTCCGTATCTGTTTTAATATATTTAAACATTTTATTAAAAATAAGCGATTGGTCGAGATTTTGCAAATATAATTATTTTATAAAGTATTTGATTTATATTATTAAACTCTAGCCTCAGTCAAGTTAACCAATAATAATAAGTTTACACTGAAAGAGACCAGAAATTTCAAAAACTCATTTTTTAAAATAATTTTTATATTGATTTATTATTCAACTCAATCAACCAAATAAAATAAAATATTCATAATAAGTATTATATTTGATAAATAAAATGTTAAATTTGAGTAAATTTTTGTTTTTTATAACGTTTGCAAACTTTGTAAATGTTACTCTTGTTTTAATGCTTTAAATTAGTTATCATACTCTGGAATCCGTACATTATATATGTAATTATGTACTGTATATGTCTAATACACTAAAAGGTTAAGTATAATATTATCTTCAAAATACCATTTAATGCTAGTATTGCTTCAATTTTGAGTTTATGTTCATTTAATCCAATTTTATAGCTCTTCGTTCGATATAAGGTTCACTTCAAAATGATAAATTATTCTCATTTAGATTGCATTCAATGGATTCAATTTGTGCCCAATTATATTTAAATTTTATGTTTTTTTTATCGGAACTTAAACTCAAATGTGAATAAAACAGATTATCTCAGATATTATGAACTAAATCACAGAAAACATTTATTGCCGCCAACGATAAAAAACAAATGAAAATGAACATAAGACAAACATTAACCAAAACTTTGAGAGTAATTACATTTCAGTTTACTCTGACTTAAGTTTAAAGCAGATATTGTATCAGTACTCTTATAATAAATTATTAATTATTATTATTAATAATAGTCTTTTTTTCGCTTAATACTTTACTGCAATTTTAAGTTTATTAGTTTTTCAATTCATACTGTAATTCTATTGTCTGATATTTCTTTAATAAAGTTCTGTATATTACATCTCAAACTAAAATACTATCTATTGGTATTCAATGAAATATTTATGATATTAAGTTCATGAAACCTAATGAATCGTTTGATGTTTTGCGATAAATTTGAACAGAAATTCATTTCCTAATGCTTATAAATATAAAGCAGATCAAAGCTTTTTTAGTTATATTGCATAATACTTTATCATTGCTATGGATTTCCCAGTAATATAATGAATAATTTGTGAATAGTCTCAAAAAACAATCAATTTTAATGGACAAATATTGATATTCAAGACTTCAAAAGTTCACATTTATTTGCAGAGTTAATAATATATATTTCATGTTAATACTAATTTTCAGGCGATTTCGCAAACATTTTCCGGAATAATTTCTTATGATTACTGTGATTGAGTCATATTTCACGCTTTGATCACGCACTGAAAATTAGTTTAGTTTCTAATTTAATTTCATGTTACGAATGCTTCAATCAATATAATATCTTTGAAAAAATCTTATTTATCGCCAAAAAAGCAAATAGAAATTAACTTATAAAAAAATAAGTTTAAGTTCACAAATGTTTCGTTGGATTAACTATACTTCCAAACATCAAATTCAAAGCCTCAAAACCTTGTTTTAAAATCCAAAACATATTTATCCTTTTTTACAATGAAAAATAAGTCGGTTAGCATGAATTTTCATTCCTAAACCTTATTTAAAATTGATTGAATATTCATAGAATTACATAAATTTTTCTAAGAATTTGTTTCTATAGTATAATTAAATATACATCCTAAATTCTTTTTATCAGTTTATCACAGCTATATTTAAAGTTTCCTCTGGTATTGATAGGATTTCAATATTAAATAAATCCATGAAATTAATAAATGCTTTATTTTTAAATTAATATATTAAATATAATTTCAAATTTTGAAAATATACAGTAATTGCAGTTTTCGACAATCATTCATTAAAGTATCAGAAATGCTGCACAAACAGAGGTTTAAACTTTAAAGTTTTCATTGTTATGAATTTGGAGGTTTTGATTAAGACTTCCTTGGATTTAGACATAGATAGAGAATATCGAATTAAGGCAACCGTAAAATAAATAAATTTATCAATTTTGAGTGCAGAAGTCAGTCCTCTGTAAACTTGATATTGAATATCTTTAACGGTAGTTCCGTTTTCAAAGCCTCTTTGAAAAACAATACAGTTGATTGATATTTAAATGTTACTAATAATAAATATTTAATCACAGGGTGTGTTGAGTTACATACCAACGGATTTTGACTTCAAATTAAATTCTGTGATTAAAATCACTGCTTAAATGAGTAAATTATAACCATTCAAATTGAAACTAGATATCAATTTAATCGACGCCTTTTATTTCTTGATAGTAACGTTTATTTTATGATGTTTTGAACGAACGTTTCGCGTGAGAAGTTGAAAAAAGTATTACAAGACATGTCTAGGAGTGATCTTCCCGTGACATTCCTTATAGAGTATCTCAATCAACGAAAAAAGTTTAGGTTAACAGCACTGGAATTGGGTAATGGATCAACTCATAGTTGTGACACCACTTTTTAGCATGAATTCATACAAAGAAGTCATTGTTTTAAAACCATAAGTAATAAAACAATTATTTCAAATGTTAAATGTAAAGAAATAATAATTTTATGAGGAAGCTGTCAAAGGTTGTGCAATACAATCGACTTAAATTAAAGGTGTTATATAATGGATGTGTTTTTCTTAATGATAAGTATGTTAAATGCACAATAAAGTAGGAATTATTTATTTTTCTTAGTTAACCAAAATGTAATTTTAAGTGATATTTTATTAGCTTAAATAAAGGCTTAAACAGTTGATTCAAACTTTTAAAGGGCGTTTAGAATTTGTACTGAATTCTCTAATGAGGAAAATATGTAAAATATTTCAAATGGTATTTGTTCAATGTTAGGATTTTGAATCACAGGAATACTAAATTTTTACGATAAGAAGGTTGAAAATATTGTCTGCATTAAAATACTCTGAATAACTGAATTATTTGCATTTAATATTGAAAATATAAATGAGTGCTCATTTTCATAATCTAGAATCTTATGTAGGAGTCTTTGGCTTTTGCATTGGGAAAGATTTAAATTGAGTTCAGAATATTTCCACATTCATTACACCCTTAACTATCTTTTACTAATAATTTATAATTTATAGAAGTATTTTGAGTTATTCTCATATCAATGCTATACTAGTACTAGTATTTTATGATTCATAGCAGGCACTGTTATGACCTAATGGAGCAGTAACTAGTTTGTTAAATAATATGCATCACAAATATTCAAGTGACCTGACTTGAAATTTTCTGTTTATTATCATAGAGATGAGAGGATGTGAGATGTTTGCAATAGAGATTAAATAAAAATTCTTTTTAAAACTAGTCTTTTTCTGCCTTAAGGTTGTACTGCTATTCCGGTAAATTTTAAGGATAATCTAAAAAGCATTTCTCTTACTATTTTATACCGCTTAATTCAAAAATATATTTAATAAAAATATTCCTAAAGCTTTTAGTTTGAAATAAGATGAGTACTAGCATTGACTCAAGTATTTAATTAAATCAATAAATTATATAATCTCAAGAGAAAACTTTGACATTGAATTCAAAACAATTGTTATTGAAAATTAAATTCAAGTTTAGCTAAACCAGTGCTAATTCCTTGAAGCAACTAATGGTTATTCACTCCAAAGAAAATATTTAAAATGAAATCATTGAAAACAAGATTTTTGCAATTTTCTATCCATGTGATTATACTATTTATAAATTTGAATTGAAGTTGACTTTTGCACAGCAGATGCAAACATAGCGGAAACAGTGAAAAATTGTATTTTTAAACTAACAAGGATTGCAAGTAAGGATTGCATGCAATAAATTGTGAAAAAACATACCTGTAGTAACGCATTGTTAATCATTCAGAGAATTTTCTTATCTCCGAACTCAAACATTTTTCACTTATATTAAATAATGGGAAACTTTCGCGGAAACGCTTTTAAGTTCAAAATTTAGAAAGAGTTAATGTGAAAAATTAATAGCTCATTTAACTTATCTGGCCAAAAAATACTACAAAAAATAATAATATTATCGAAAAGTTATTATTCAATAAAGATTTGTGTAAAAGTTCAGATAATATTGTATTCCTATATTATGATCGGTTTACAAAATTGGATTTGGTTCAGAAAATAACGACTGCCTAGAATTAGTTCCAAAAATTATATTTATCAAAATAATTATTTTGAAAATTATTGTTTAGAAATTTTTCACTTGAATCGTTCAATTGAGTAAAATTGAGTCTTGTGTTAAATGGTTTGAATTTGAGAATAAGTCAAATTTTAAGAAAAAAGTAATCTGCAATCACTCGGTTCGAGTAGAAATCTCTTTTTAAACAGCTATTGTTTATGAATTTCCGCAAGAATTTAGAGCCAAGTTTAGTTTGAATACAAAATCCTTATTATTGAAGTCATAAAGTTTGACGAAGTTTAAGTGAGACTCAATTAAAGTGATGTCACTCTAGAAGAATATTGTACAGAAAGACAACTTAATGACATCAACACCTTCTAATTTTTAGTACAATAAATTTCAATATTCTTCCGCATAAAATGAATGCGATTGAAGAGGAATCTGTGCTAATGCCCTTTCACAACCGGTTTCGCAGTTATAATGATATTGTATGTGATTAATACATGTACAGTAGAATTGAGAAAAGCGGTCAGATTTTTCTTCTGTAAAGGAATAAATATAAGATTGCTTTCATATCTTATCAAATATTTTCTCATCAAATTTTATATTTCAAGATACATATCGCTAATGAATACTTAATTATCTATTGACTTATATAATATATAATCTATAGCTAACAGATTGTATTGAATGAACTAAACTTTACTGTAGAAAAAGTTTCAATTGAAGATCACTGAATCAATGAGACTCTCGAGACTTTGAGTTCATGTCTCTGTAGGGTTACTGTAGGACTTCTTTTGCTAATTTATTTTCTGCCTTTTCATTAAAATGATTGAAATGAACTTAAATTTATTACTTAGCAAACAAATTAGTCGCATGAAAAACGAACAAAATTCAAATGTTAACTTAAAGCACGATCTTAGGGTTCGGAATATCACTCAGTCATTAATCAAGAATTTTTTTGCTTTCAATTGATAGATTCGAGTAAAAGAATATGATTGATTTGAGTCCAATTGTTCTCGCGGGAGAATTATTTTAAAACAAATGCTTGAACTCATCTTTGGACGAGTTTTTGGTCAATTTTATTATCTAGTTACTATTTTATTCAATATGCAATAAGTGATGAGAAGTGTTTTTTGAGTTAACTCAACATTTAAATTTGGTTTGACTGACGCGCGGAACACATTCTAACTAAACAATAATTTTTCATAACTTATTATTTGAAAAAAGTAATTCAGTAATATTATCATTAGTAAAGTCAAGTTTTAGTGGGTTTTTAATTATAAACCATTCATTTATCGTTTTTATAAGAGATTGATTCGAGACTTTCGCGAGACTTGAATTGATTTTGTGAAAATTGTTTTAATAATTTTCAATCAGTTTTCAAAAATTTTTATAAAGAAAGCGATAATTATCAGAACAATGAACGTTGAAATTGCTATTCTGTGAGCTCTTTGAAAACGTGTTTCAGAAAAACTTATTATTTGGAGCCTTCGTATCAATTCATGTCATTGTCTTCATTGAAAGTAAAATTTAATGCATTGTATCAACAAAATAAACCTAAATTGATACAAATTTTGAATGGCATCGAATCATTATCATATTAAAATTGTGATAATTATAATCTCATTGTATACGGAAAATAAATAGAACAATATTTCAAAGTTATTAGAAATTTATTTTCAGCTTCGAAATAATTTTGAATGTGTAATTTCTTGACTCGAGAACCTGACATTTGGAAAAATCAACCTCCAGTTTTTAGATTTTCTACGAATACTGAACGGAACCCGTATAATTTTCACGGATACCTTCAGTAATATATTATTCACTTCAAAGTCAAACTTAATTTTGAAAGAGTGTGAATCATTGCAATTTAAATTATACTTAATTTCAAATAAAAAATTGCTCACACAATGAGAGTGAAAACGTCATTAGTTTAGATTAAATCATTTGAACATATTTGTGATGAATCTCTTTTAGGTCTTTCAATTATAATTTTGAAAACTCAAATAAAACTCAAAACTTTAAAAAAAATTATTTGAGTTTTGAAAACTTTAATTCAAACAAAATTAAAGATATTATATTCGAAAACTTATCTCAAATTCACTCAAATTAATTCAAAATCTTAGACCGAAAAAGCGCTAATGCATACCTTCGGCAAATTTCTGCGGCTCTCCTCCACGAATGCTTAATATTAAAAAATCTGTAACATTGAATGCCTTCTCTCCTCCAATCTGTCAAATATTATCAAAATTTAAAAGGTTAACATATATTATAGTAGAAATCATAAGAAAAAACGCGAAGTCAAACTGGTATGTGTTTTACTGTGTATAATAATTACCATTTGAATGAAAAGCAATCGTTTCATTGAATCTTTGGATAATAATTATTTTTTTCTTCTAATTTTTAAATAAACTTAGTTTGAATTCACCTTTTTTGTTTTTTTGATTGTTTATGAAATGTTTTACTTAGTTTGAAATTTTTCAAAGTCAAGTTATCTTTAACTAACTAAATTATGTGAAAATATGAGAATTCTACTTTGAAATTATATAATTTTCTACATTTTGAGAACTGGATATTTTTCTTCTCTGAAAATATTTAGGAATTAAATTAAGAAATACTTTACCTTCAGGGCAATGGAGGAAGTTATCAGTCGATTGCGTCTGAAATTAAGAATTAAATGAATTAGTTTTACAAAAATTATAATCTTATCATTATAAGCATTTAAATTATAAGCTTAATCAACAAAATTCTATTTTTGATTAAAAAAAGTCGTTAAATAAATGTATTCCATTTATAAATAAATAATTGCAATTATAATCTGCACAATTCTCATAACTTGATCCAATGATTTTATATTTTTCAATTTGAATTTCTAGTTATTTTATCAATAATTATAATGCACTCAGAGTTGTAATCAAAAGTTTGCACAAAAGGCTCTTTTGCATTAAATCTTACGATTGTTCAATAATTTTTCAAATTATCTCAAAGTTAAAGTTAATTCGACATTCAGTCATTGGATTTATTGTTCAGTAAATAGGAGTCTAATTATTCAATTTTATTGTAAAAATGAGAAAACACAATAGAAACACATTCATTTATATTGTGAATGAAGTATTTTCAAATTGCATTATTTGTTGAATTTTATCATTTTTCGTGTTTTATGAAAAAATTATTTGAAAGCATATATTATTTAATGATATATTATTACCACAAATTAAAGAATAGCTTTTATTTGAGAATATGTTTAAAGTTAACACTTATGAGTAAATGTGTAACCTATTTATTAAGCTTTTATTTAATTGAGTCATTAAAAGAGCTAAAAATAAGATTCATTAATTAAAAGGATTATTCAAACAATCAAAATACTCGTGAAAACAAAATAAAATTCTAATATAAAGAGAGAATAACTGTCTATTCGTATATTTAATTGCCATTTGGATTAAATCATTGATACGATTCACACAATTCAATTAGAATTGAGACCAAATTATAGTTTTCTAAACCTAAACTTCATGTTTCATCAAAAAGTATGACTTTAGATACTTAGTTAAACATTTACTTTTGCTATGAGTTATTTTTTGGTTATAATATATTAAGTTATGCTACTTTCATAAATTTTCATAGAAATTTATGAGATTTTTGAAAATGAGTCCATAGCTAAAAGAGACTCCGAATGCTATCTTTTATTAATCTCAATTTTTCTCTAAATGATTCATAAATAATATGTGTTTTGTGTTATTTCCAAATTATGAATATTTTCTTCACAACTTTTCTCATCATAACTATTAAAAAAGAAAGTTTTGATCAGTTTTGATGATTAAATGATAAAAATGTTATTTTTTAGCCTTAGATAATTGATTTTAAATTAACTTAAATCCCAGTAAACACTTATCAGGTGGAATTCGACGTCTCCATTAGTAATTAATTAGTAATTAGTAATTCATTTACAAAAATTTAATTTCAGAAATAATTAATTTGAAAACTAATGATTGCTAAAAAGTCCTTTAATGAAGTTGCTTATAAGTTCTAATTTAATTACTTTAATGCCGAGTACTGTTAATTATGGTTTATTTTTGAGTGATTAAAATTTTTCCATTTGAAATATTGTCATTTGTTTATGCATTTCATAAAACCCTAATGTGTAATCATTAATATGCTATAAATATTTTTAATATGTTTTTAGACTTTCTTATAATAATATGTTTACGGTCTGTTCACTATTAGTTTTGGGATTTTTATTCTAAGCACTCGACCGAAAACACAATGAACACTATTTTATGGGAAAAAAAGTTTTTCTAAAGTAGTTATAAGTTATAAAAGTTACTCACCCTCACTATAATAACTGAATTAATTATTATAAATAATCCTAATAATTGTAAAATTTTGATGGGATTCTGAAGAGTTCTACACAATGGTGACGATATAGTACTCGTATCCGTCATTCTTTATTTTAAAATCAAAAATCCTTACGTAATAGTTTAAAAACGGTTATGTTTTCATAAGGGGTAAAAATGGAATGTGAGCTTCAATTGCTTGAGGTAACAAATATTAATGCAAAGCAAAGTGAGTTGAAGCTCCTTTTTCTTTATTTGTCTATCAGGTGTGCGCTCACTATAATATACGTAAAATATTGTCAGATAGTATACAAGTACTAGTATTATAGCTTATACACTATTCTGCACAAGCATATGATGACGAGTACAGACGAGTGCAGATGGATTTCACTGAAAACACTGAACAACAACACTGTAAACCACTTAATATACACAAACTCAATGAAAATTATGAATGAAAACAATAATTGAAGATAAATAAATAATTCATTTGTGATTATAATTGATTCACTTTTCTTCTCAACACATTTTTTTTAAAATGGTTCACATTTGAAAACTTCAAATAATCAAATAAATATCAATAAACTATAACTATCTTATAGAGAGCATTGTGTTGTCTAAAAATTCCATAAAATATTCGATGGCCACCGGTTGGCATATCTTTCTGAAGACACGATGTATTGCTTCAGTAAAATACTTGAGTTCTAACTTGTATTTTACAATCGCCTCAACAACCACTCACTTCGAGTTCTTTGACAGGTAAAAGAGAGGAATAGGGGAAGAGAGGGAGAGAGAGAGAAACCTGCAGAACAACTTATAAGAAATTCCGGTCTTAGACTAGTCTAAAGCCAAGCCTCAGAGCTTTTATAAGTAAGACTTTCTTGTTAGTGATGATGAGCAAAAATTGAGCTCAAATTCAAACTCATTGCTTTGAAATTAGAGAAATATTATTTCAAGTTTGAGATCATTTTATAAAATTTTGCAAATAAAAGCATTAAAATAAATTATTTTCAATAAGAATAGCGTAAAAATATATTAACAAAACAAATATCAGTCGTACTGCTGAATGTTTGTCTCCAGAACATAAATAAAATTATGTTGAATGTAGAGTCGTATTAATCAATAATTAATTCCATTTTATGAATGACAAATTGAGGCATTTTTGCATAATATTTCAAAGTTGATATGATAACTTTTCAAAAACTTTTATTCCATCCAAAAAATTATTATAATAATCACAATTTTAAAAAACATTTAGAATGTGAGAGCGAACCCATTCTGAACTGAAAGTTAAACATAAGGTTTAAAATAATGTGTTGTATTGAAAGTAAATATTTTAATAGTGAAATCATAGTAAATGTTTTTATAATCGTTAAAAATGATACTCGAATTCATTTTATTTTACTGCAGGTGAAAATAATCTTTCAAAACAATTCAATTAAAATTTATAGAGAAAGCTCAGTCAAAACTCAACACACGCTCACTTTTGTTGATCATTATTCAGAGGGAGTTTAGATTATGGCCAGAGGGACAATGTCTTCGTGCGGATAAGCATTCTTCAAAAACTACAACGAAAGGCCACAAACTTCTTGTATTTCAACGTAAAACCTTTTTTATTGAATGTATTACTAGAATAGTAAACATTAAAAGAATTGATTTTTAATACAAGAGTATAATAGAACTTATGTATCATTAAGAAAATAGAATTACATTGATATAAGTGGTTATTATTCAGCTTTTGTTGGAGTGCTTCAAATATGTAATTTAAATTTAATAATAAGAAAACCATCCAAATAAATAACCAAAATTATAATGATTTTTTTTACATATTATTAAATTTTTATATGAATGAATTAATGGGTAAATTTGGGTCAACTTATACTCTGCTCGTAGTCATTAAAGTTTCTGACTTTTTAAACTTGATTTTATGAAAAAAAAAATTGAAATAAAAATAGTTTTGCTATTTTTAATGTATGAAAATTGTTCCTCAATTAATCACAAGATTTATTGGTTATGAAATTATCTCATCACTCATTCAATGAATTTCTATATTACCTCATTATAGATATCATAGATATGATATTAAAGGAATTCATTACAAATCTTGTGCAAAAAATAAACACAAAAATAGCTTTCAAGTGACGACAGTCTGAGTTCTGAATGAGAAAAATTATTTTATCTTTATTCAATGTCAATGTCACGACTGGAAGCTATAAATTGAAATACAGTACAATGCAATAAATTGTTTAAAGTTTGCCAAATTAACAGAAATACATATAACAGGAATTGATGACCTATAATATAGAGATTTTGTTTATTTTTAACTTTTGATATAGCAATTACTTGTTTAATAGCTAACAGTATTATTGCATTTATAATTGAACGGATCACTTAACAGGATAAGAATATTTGAGTATCAAGAGATGGAACCCATTTTACAGATCATTAATGATGGGATGGAGACATTTGAATGTTCATTATTCTATAAATATATTTTATAAGTAAACTTTTATGAGTACCATTTATTTCCGGATGATTTTTTGTATTTATACATACAATAATAACTTCCTATAAAACAATAGACTATAAAAATATATATCCAATTAATTTGTTTGTCATAAGTGAAGTTTTATATCAAAATATAGACCTCCTCTCAAGATTTTAAGATAAATATTAAGAGTTGTTATTTTTACACTTATATCGAATAAACAGAATTTTAATATTAGAAATAAGAGACCTCAAACTGGTGTTACGATTGATGATATGATATTCAAGAGATATATATCACTTCATAAAGCTTGAAATACACTCTATTAATTTTCTCATTAATCTAGTTTATGGGTTAGAATTTTCTAAAAGTTTATATTTATAAATTCAAAATCCACTAATTATTCATGAAATTTTATTATTCAACTTGTCATATAATATTATCACGTTATCGGAGACATAATGAATAAATAAGTGAAATTTATTGTTATGAAAGCCTTTCATTTATTTTATTAATTTTTCCAATTAGTCAGTAAATTACCAATTGATTATTGAAGAAACATTTCAATAGCTTCTTAGTATAAAACTAAATGCTTGGACTCATTTCATGATAATCTTTTGTGATTCATTGAATCAAATTTATTTTACTTAACATCCAATTTGTTTTGAATAAACGGTTTTTACATAAATGAACACAAGTTTATAAATTGAGTTTACGCTGAATTCTAGTTTAGTTTCGAACTCCCGACAAGAATTTCAATTCAGCTCAAACTGTGTTTCTTAAGTTTGAAATATTACTATGTATTTAAATTTATTATTTGAGTGACCTATTTTACCATAATAGTAGTATTAATAATAATTTAGTATTAAAGGTATTTGGACAGCTTTCATGTTAAAATATCTTTTTTATATTTTGAATTTATGATACCAATTGATGTTTGTGATAACATTGCAGCCCAACTCCCAGATGATCAATTTGTACCATTTTATCGGAATTTTATGCTATATTTCATTATTGTCAAATGATATATATTTTTATGGTTCGGAATTTCTGTTGTGTAATGATTATTAATTTTGATACTTTTTGAGAATCTTAACTATGATCTCAATTTTTTATAGTTGTGATGTTTCAGAATAAAGTGGCAAATGCTTTGATAACAATTATTATCTGATTTTTGTTTTGAATGGTTCTAAAGAAAAAATGTTAATATTGATTTGAAGCTTTAAAAAGATTGTATAAATAACTGGAAGTAATTCACTAAATTTTAAATTTCAAATGAAAATATTTGAGTTGTACTCTTTAACCATTCCATCCATAGATAAATAACTATTTTTTCAAATAAGTATTTTCTGTGTCAAATGTTTTATTTTTTACTTCAATATCAAAGTTATTTTAATTACACCGATAGAAATCAAAACCTTGTCTTTTGAGTAAGAATATTATTACTCACAACAGTTACTTAATGGTTAGCAATTTTATTTCAATTTTATTTTCGTATCAGACATATAATACCTTAAAGAAATAAATTGCATAATCAGTGCTGACTCGTGACACTCAATTTAGTTATAACCAAAAATATAAGATCTGGTCACAAACTAATCATTGTATCACTCATTCAATCTTTATATTTATTCCAGTGATTCTTCATTATCAAAAAGCATGACTGAAAGAAAACAACAGAAGAATAAATCTACAAAATCTATTAATACCTTTATGTATTTTCTACTCGTTATTTTGATTAACTTTTATTAGTTTTCATTATACTGGTATCAAATCAATCGAAATTAGTTCAAAAGAACATATGAATGAGGTATTTCATTCAGAGCACTTTTCAAACCTTTATTGAATTTTATTTCAAAATATGTTAACCCACAAAGCCTTATTTCAATGAATAAAAGTTAGAACTTTAGGTTTTTCTAAATATTTTACTATCAGTACTGTCTTATCAATGATTCATTTATTAACCGTTATTTTATTTCAGTTTGTGTTTTCATTTTTTATTGTTTTTATAAGATTTAGTCAATAAATAGTATTGATAATTGATAGATAATTAGTCATTGATAAAAAAAAGTATCGAATCAATTGATATCAAACTTTGGTAAACAAAACTTTTCTCTTTTTAATTCAAGGATTTTGACTCAAAGTTCATTTATATAGAGATTTCTCAATTTGTAGTTAAAGCGTCGTCTACACTATGATATGCTTGCCTTACCCATCGTGAGTATGAGAATATAGAAGTGTAGTGCCTATTCTCACTTACCTACCCATGGGTTTGCTTACCTACCAAAGTAAGCTACTGACCCATTCCTTCCAAAGTAAGTGCTTACCTAAGTTGCAGTGTAGAGACGTTTTGCTTACTTTCGTAGGTAAGCTGCATTAGTTTATGCTAAGAATTTTGTGATTTTAAATTTATCTATTTATTTTTGAATCCTAAAAATAAGAGAAACTTGTCCACAAATGCAAGAAAATACCATAAAGTGTAGATTCCTCTTACCTACCCATACGCTTTGCTTGGCTTACCTTCGAAAGTGTGATAGTTTAGACAAGGCTTAAAAGAGTTAGAAATAAAATTCAATAAAGTGCTCAAAAGTGCTCTGAATGAAATACCTAATTCATATATCTATAGAATGCTGTGTAGAACAATTTTAACAATTTATAGTTTCTTTTCATTCGTAAGCTCTAGAATTTCTCTATAATGAACAAATCTACTAAATTCTTAAAAAGTCTAAATTGAATACTGGATTTGTATCATTCAATTTACTTATTTTCATTGAAAGCAGTCCTCATAGGTTTTAGTTTTTAAAAACTGAAATAAATGTAAAACTCGGGGAGTTTTTGAGACTAAGATTGAAAAAAAAATTACTTTTTATAAAGAGAAAATTGTAAATATTTCGGTGACTTCCCATTTTTTCGAATCTTATTTTTTACAAAAAATTGCCCATTATTTCGAAAATATATTTAAATCACATTCTTCAGTTAATTATCGAAACTTATTTAAAACTATTTAATTGTAATTTAAAATATCCATATTTAGATAACTCAAATTGAAAAACACAATTGAGCTTTAAGATGAAATATGATTAATAACATATTCAATTCTTTAGTTTTAATAGCCTACAGAATCTAAAAATTCTAGTTCACTCAAACGTCTTTCATTATATTTTATAGTTTGTTGCATTCTTTCGCTTAGGTAAAAGATTTCCAGCATTCAATTAAATCATTTAAGTCACATACTTTTCTTCTTGTGATTTAAGATAAAAATAAAGTTTGAAATTGAGTTTGAATACCATGTTTAGCAACAACAACAAAAAATTAACGATCGCTTTCGAAAAAATGGGTATATTTTCGAAAAACGATATTCGAAAAAATGAGATTCGAAATAATGGGTATTTTTTCGAAAAAATGAGATTCGAAATAATGGGTATTTTTTCGAAAAAATGAGATTCGAAATAATGGGTATTTTTTCGAAAAAATGGGAATGAGCCAACATTTCTTGAGCTCAATAATGCATTAGATAAAGTTTGAGAGAAACAAATAAACTAAGTTTTATGGATTAACATTAAAAGATAGAAAGTACAAATTTAGAAACTCGTTTTGTTTCAATACGATCAAAAATTAATACTAGTATTAGCTATAGTTGAGAGTAAATGAAAATCTTATTAGATTCAGAAACTAATTCAACAGATAATTCAATAAATTTCATTGCATTTAGTCTGTTATTACTCGAAATTTTCATTCAAATCCATTTTGTATAAGCTTTATATTTACTAAAGAAAATTAAATTATTATATTTCTTATTATTCTTTATTTCCTACTTAAATTGTAATTATTTTCCAGTTTACTGTATTAAACGAATACAACAATACCGTTTCGAGAATTCATTTTACAAATACTTGAAAACTACATTTAAAATCTCAAAATAACAAAAACGATTAAAAAATGTTTGTTTCAAATAAAACTAAAAACTGTATTTAGACATTTTTACCTAAAATTGTTCTGAAAAATTTTATAAAAGTTAATCAATTTAGATTTAATATATAAGACTATATCATGTTTAGAATATAAAATACTATCTGAACCACTTTTTAGAAAAGATCTCATTAAAAAAATTTTAAATTATTGTGAGAGAAAAGTGTTTAAGAGTTCAAACTTAGAAATATTGATGAATTGGTTTTTTCATTTAATATTAATGCTCTTTCAATAAATTCAAGGTTTGGTGAATGAAATGAAATAAATATAACAATCTTTAATACTACTTTGCAAATAACATTTTGTGTGATTATTCAAAAACGCATATTGAGTGTAAGACTTCCAAAAATGGTATTTGCAAGTATTACGAGAATTTTTTACTGTAAAAAATGTTATACTATTGAATAACTCTTATCGATAAATCCGGCAAAAGTAATGATTTTATTCTATAGTTTTGTTTCTGTATCGGTCGGTTGTCTTACCCAATGTAAAAATGACTGTTTTTTATGCTTTTTAAGTAAACAAGGCCTTTTCGTAAATAACATTCGGTTATATCCATATTACTATCATCAATATCTATTGAGTTTAAATATATTGATTAGCTGTATTTGACAAGCAATACTTAATATTCAGTTTAAATTCTAACAATACTCCCGTTTATCCGCGTTCAAAGATCTTATTTAGATCTTGATCCTTATGAGAAAATTCAACTCAATTTATTTATAAAATATAAAATAACTCTATAATCTATTTCTGATTGTATAAAATTAACCCAAATACTAACATTTTTTTAATTGGATGATCAATTAGTTGAAAGTCAGACAAGTCTGAAATTTCTATCTGAAAGATTTCATTTCAAATCAAAATATATGCTCTCATGAAAAAACACTATTGAATATCGTGATTTTTTTCACTTCCTACAGAGGAACTGAAGAAATTTGATATAATCGGATCTGTAAATTATATTATTCAAAAGTGTGTTTGTCTGTTTGACCTCTTATAGACTCAGCCCCTGGACATGACAGAGACATGAGACCAGTATGATCTGAACCAGAAGGGAAAGCAAAAAAAATTTCCAAAAAGTGACCAGTGGCCGAATTACCAATACAGAACTAAATTTAACCAGACTAATGCTTTTCTATGGGTTTAATGGGCTTTGTTATTGCGCGCATAGCGAGCAAAACCTTGTCTAGTAATTTATAATAATTGTGTGCTCGTAAGTGAATCAAACTTTTATAACAGCCATTATATGACTCAAATATGGGAATAAAATAGATTATTTTAAAGACTAGTTGATAGTTACCTTGTTAATCAGTATTCTTGACACATTACAGTGAAAATAGATTAATATTTGCTTTCAATGCTTTTGGTCTCCATTACAAATTTGTGTTATGAATATACAGATACACAAATTTTGTACTACTTCATAATCAAACTAATGACAAATTAAAATAATTTGAGAAATGGAAAGAATTCTAGTGGCAAGTATAAAAATATGAAAAAGAGCCTCAAATCTACACAAAATTATATCTTCAAAAACTAAGAATTAAAATTGATCTCAAAATGATCACAAGTTGTATGATCAATAAATTTATATAATTTTCTCAAGACACGTATTGTATTAATAAACTTCGATCGAAAATTAAAGTTTTTAATAATTTGATAAGCACTATTATTTTAATATCGAGAAATTAGAAATAAAAATACTATCAATTATTGAACTTTATTCTAAGTTACATAAACAAAATTTATATATCAATACAAATATCAGGATAACAGGTCCAAAAAATTACATTTTTTAAAAATTTCCGAATTTTGGACTTCAAACAGATATACAAAAATATCGCTGTTAGGGCCAGTGCGCATAGTTACTACACATAAATGATTGTAGGTCATTTTTAGAGCCCTATCCCCTATTTAAGCGCGCAATGCATTTTACGCACTTCCTCGACCCCCACCTCATCATACTTTAATCGATTTAATCCAAGATTGTTTATTTTAGATACAACTCTTAATTTGTAGTTCAATCGAAAATTTGTCCCAAAATTTTTCTATCTGATTAAAACTCTCAAACTTCTTAAATTTTTAATTTTAACGTTTAGTAAAAATATGAAAAGATATATTAAACCCAATTAATGACTTATTCTTTAATTGATCTCTTATTTAATGTCCCATTAATTTATATCAGAACTAAAGATAATTTGATTAAATCTTAATAATTTAAAATTTGATGACATAGAAATCGACCGATGATTCTGATGATGTTTGTTATTGAATTTAAGTCAATTCTATCATTTGTAAACTTTAGATAAATATACGTTATTTCAGAATTATTATGTTTTTGGATATGCAGAACGTTAGGTGAATAACCGATTATTAATGATAATCAAACAATTTATTTAACAAGTATGTTATATATTGCAGCACAAAAATACAAACAGATAACTTATTAATGTGCCAAAAATACATACTTTCCTCGCATTTCATTTTTATCCATCTTGAAATGGGAAATCTAAATTAACATAACTTGTTACTTGTATTGACCGTTTTATTCAGGGCCTCTTTCATAAGGTGAATGATTCAACAATTCTGTAATTGCAAAATGATAAAATTCAGAAGATTATGAGCTTTGAGCTGAATAAGTTTGTTTAAACTCTTCTTTTAGATATGCTCTATTCGGAAATGTCAAGAAAAAATCAACTCAAATTTCAAATAATAATCCCTATTTTGGGTCACATATCATGAATTTTAAAATAAATTTGAAAGATTACTAAAAATTTAATTATGTAAGCTTTTTCATGAAATTAGATTAAAAATTTTAATATTTATTATTCATAACCATTTCATAACCATAATGAAAAGAATAGACACAAGTAAATGAGAATGATTTCTGATTATATTGAGCATAAATTTTAATTCTAAACTTATTAAGTTTAGACTTTAACATGTGGGCCATATATTTAATTGGAAACACGAAAATGCTGACCATCTTTTAAGATCATTGTTTCTAATAAGAAAACAAAATTGAGGAAAAGAGAACGAATTGATTTGAGGAAAATACAAACAATAGATTTTCATATTTTTAGCATAGAATGGAATTTAATTGGCAGTTGTGTCACAAGAGTTTATTAGACGACATTAAAACAATTTTTTGAAACGGTTAAAAAATTAAAAATTGTTATTATAAATTGCTATTAAAATAAATTCCTAACTTTAATTATTGAAACATTTAATGGCAAACCCTTGAAAGTACAATATATATTATCTTTTTCTCAATCAGATATTAAATTTATGGCACGGATACACTATATTTTAAATACATTGCTTCACACATTGTTTGAATATTTTATCGATTTTATTTCACTTTTACAAAACCGATTCAATTAAAAAATAAGAATAAATTATTCAAATTAAATGCCTTTATTAATCAATCAAATGAATTAAATTCATTTCTTATTATTTTGATTATTTGATGTCAATGAGAGCTCAGTACACTTTCACAACTTTTGAATACTTAGTACATGTTTGAAAAGAAAAAATATTCAAAATAATGCTCTACTAATCTAATATACATTAGAGTGAGAGAGAGGTCAACATTTTTCTTATTCATATTTAAAGTGGTCTTATTTTTTGTTTCATATTTTAAATGAAAGCTTTGGTTTCACGCTATCCACCCATGAATAAAGGGAAAATCAATCTGAAAGATCTAAGAGACTCTTGTGGTTTGAAATAATATGAATGTCACGTTCTTAATTATTTCGAAAAATAAGCTTCATTGTTATCTTTTTTATTTTTTCTCTGCAAGTTTCGTGTTTTCACGTTAATCAACAATTATTGAAAGTAAGAAAACCTCATACAAAATATCATGACATTCATTCACGTCTTTTGTTCAATTAAGTGGTTCATATAGTTATTAAAAACTGTATCAATTTGTGTCCTTCGCTTACTTTAGTTATATTGTTAGAAATATTCATTTATTAATTCATTTTTCATTCGTTTTTACTGATTATTTTATTGGTTTCCTTGACATTATTTCTATTGCATATTAAACTATTTTTTAATTTATTATTCTCTTCCCTGACATTCAAATTTTTAAGAGCTTTGAATTCTCAATTTTTTTATATCTCAAGGAGATTTAAATTTAAATTTAGAAACAGAGTGCATATAATTTGGAATCACGTCCACCTTAAATCGCATGAGTGAGCTCTAAATACATAGTTATAATATACCGTATCTCATAAATTAATGTCTATATAAGTTGTATATCATATCTCATTACGTCTGAAGTATTATTTTTTAACTTTATTTAAAAACTACAACAATCAGAATATCTTAATTTTCCATAATTTATCACAATTGGGAGAGTCTGTGCCATAACAACATTTTCGCTAAATTGCGATAATTATTGATTTCAATAATCCTAAATTGAATCTAAATCTTCGCAAAAATCAAATTTATGCTGTTATGTAAAACTTTTTACGATTGGTTTTGAAATAATTAACTATAAAATTATAACTACTGAATAATGAGAGTTCACTAAATAACAATTTGATCCAAATAAGTATTATTTGAAAGTTTCCAAAACTATTTTTAAAACATTTTTTGGAATCATATAATTTATTGAGTATTTATTGACACTTTAATTTAAGTTTTATTTTAAAAGTCACAAAAAGCAAATTAAAGATAAATATTGCCAGTGTTTCTTGAGGAAAGGGTTTTGGAGGGCACCTGCAATTTTGAAGAATTGAAAATGTAGTGCTCGGCACCCCCTATGCTTTCCAATGAAATATCAAAAAATAATAAATTTTGTTTGAATAAATTGCATATTTTCATCCTCTTAGGTAAAAATTTCTTAGTTTTCTTTGCATTTAGGTTTAATTTAGGGTAAATAAAAAATTAAAAATGAAAATTTCGAAATTTTATGAAATTTAAATTTTTTCTTCCTCCAAACTCCGAAAAAATGGCCTTCAAAATCGACGAGTCCCTCTCTCAAATTTCAGAGAAATCATGAGACCCTGGAAAATTTAGCATGAAAAACACTGAATATTACCAATAAAGTTAGAGATATAAATTAGATTAGATTGAAAGTGTTTGATTGAATTTACAATCCAAAGCTCATAATGATATAAATAAAAGATAATTTCTTTATTATAAAATATTCTCAACAAAAGCTTTAACAATAAACGCGAAAGAGTGTTAGTAAATAACTTTGATGAATGCTTTCACAATAAGTAATTTATTTCAAATTAATATTAATTTTAATTGAAAGTTATTGAAAAATAACAGAATATAAGGGGTTATAAATATTGAATGTTTGATAATTACATATATATTGCAACATTACTAAAAGAACGTTAACCTTTTTCTGAATAATCTTTAATTATTGTTGATGGCAATCATTAGATTGTATTAAGTTTGAAATGCTTACAGCGTATCTTTTATGAGTCAATTTTTGACATTTGCTTTCTATTCTCACACTTTACTTTTGAACATTAATTCAAAGATTCTGATTTGAAGAAAAATTGCAATGCATTTGCCTTTAAGGTGGAATTGCTATCATTTTTCAAAGACTTGATCCACGACAATATTCATTAGGCTTCGTTATGTCTTGTGCTCTCACATTTTTTGGAATGTTTTTCAAACCAAAGGGTCAACTGTTTAAGCTTTAATCCTGTTATGTTAACATTTTTCAAGCAATGCTATCCATTTCCTTCTCTTTATTTCTTACATCTTGTATATAAAGAAGAAAATTTGTTTGTTTTGTGATTATAATTCAATGTCCGCCTATAATTTAGATTCAGTTAATTTAGAGTACAGTCACACCAACCTATGAATCATTATAATTTTAAAAATGAAATTAATTTCATTTCTAATTCTTAACTTAGTTCACAAAAACATAAGTTTCTCAGTGTTAGCCATGTTTATTAATGGTTTGTTTAATGGTTTTTTATTTGAAGTATTTTTCAATTTTTACATGAAATTTAGAGCATTTAGTGATCTGATAAATAATTTTTATAATGATTAGATATAAAAAATGTTTATTATATTTTTATAAGTTTTGTTGCATGTTTACTTTGAGATCATTGTTAGATAATAGTTTTCGTGATAATCAACACACGAGTTGGCACCAAAACACTTGAATTATACTTCATGGAGCACTTTAACCAAAATATATGAGCTATAAGTAGACATGTCAATGACTTTATAACGGGATTAATTTAGTTTACTTTATTCAAGTAGCTCTTATACCATAATTAACTTTTAGAAAAAAATATTAAAACATAAGAAAAACTTTTCAAAATTATAACATTAAATTTCTTTTAAATAGAGTTTTTCATGTTTTTCATGAGACTTAACTTTAAACTGACCATTAATAATGGTTTAGCTTATGGTTTGTCTTTGTCTTATATATGTCTTCTCAGTAAAAATTAATTAGCATTTAGAGCAGTATTCGATTTTTCACTTATCTGTTGACAATTTTGATCAATGTTTTTACAATAAAATAATAAGTTATCCTTTCTTACAGCATAAGAAATAACAAAAGCATTGGGTTTTATTTATATAGAACTTCGTTCAAGTAATTCAACTTTCAAGTAATAAAAATTCGATTTAATCTTTACCCTCACAATTTTTAATAAATTTTCCTCAAAGTCAAAAGTTGTTTAACAAATTCAATAGTATTTAATAACAAATTTTTGTATAATCAATACTATTTATTTTTATATTTTTCTTAGTATTCCATATAATAAATGTTAGTTTTTTCTAAAGACGTCACGAAATTGATTGCATTGTTTCTCTAGGGATAAAAACTATTGTTTTGCTGATAAAATAAAATAATATGATATGATTAAACAATGAAAGTTTCAGAATTTGAATGAATATTTTTGTGAGTTTTTTTGTTTAGTCGTGTTTTGAGATAAATAAATTGACATATTCATTCTTTCTACAACTCTATCTGCCTGCAGTCATATCTTTAATTATTTGAATATTTTTATACTATACAAAATTTGTTCCTTTTTAATAATTTGACTCAACTTTATTAATTATGAAAGAGTTCCAGAATGTTTTTATTGCTGAGAGATTTATATTATTGTTATTTCAAAGCTCCTAAAATTTTATTTCAATAGAATTTCATTTAAGTTGAATCGCTTTCGATATTTTATGAAGTTGATAGTAAATCAACCAATAATTATTTCTATGTTGTAAAAATATTTCGTCACCTTAGAATTATAATGTTCTATCTGAACATCAATACATTTCCCATGTATTTTCAATGGCAATTCAAATTTTGAATAA